>OMLM01000425.1:120674-158203 GCA_900302695.1 Helostoma temminkii
CAAATGCTTTTATTTGTAAATGTGATATTGTAAGTAAACGAATAATTAGTTGTTGAGCTTGATTCCGTTTTTTTAAACTATTATTTTGAATAATCACCCATGGTGTGCCCTTATTGTACAGAGCTATACTTCATTCTTACAGTATTTGTGGCACCTCAGTGTGGTGGCACCTTACTTTTTGCAGTGGGGACAAAGCATGAAAATAATTGTGAATGTGTCAGCAAAACAAACTAGCAAACCTTTAAAAAAAAAAAAGTAATTTAGTAAAAGCAGTTTTTTTGAAATGAAACCTATGGATGACAAAATGTTTGATGTGATTGCCAAATGTCACAACATTGCTAACCTTCAGTGTGTTTTCCAAACCCTTTCCTGGCATTAACAGTTTATGTGAATGTATAAATTCACATGCACAGCTAAGTTTGTATTTTAAAATGTCACAAAGATATTAAAAACAGGTCAAATTCATGTTTATAGATAGATTAACTAATTCATAAATTGACAGACTGTTGTTTGAGGAGGAACCTTTTCTTCCAAAGTATCTGTCCCTCTCTGATGAGCATCATACTTGACTAAGAACTGTGTGTAACCTGACAGTTGTAGTTACATACTTTATGCGTTGGTGATTGTAGTGTAGTGTAGTTGTAAGTAAGATATGTGATGGGTAAACCACTGGTTACAGCAAACATAATAATAATAATAATCACACTGTACTGTAAAACCTTGGAGCCGACTTAATGATGTCTTGTTATTTCAAATGTGATTTAAAAACTCCTTCACACTATATCATATTGCAAAATGTATCCAGGGAGTGTTGGTGATATTTTGAGGTGTAATTCAGCATTCAAAGACAACACCAGGCTTGACCAGTCTCACAACAATTGACAAAAGCTACATTCATTTAGCGGATGGATAATTGATAAAATTTGTAGTTGTTGTTTTAAATGCAGCTTTAGATGAAATATGAAAGCTCTGTTTTCAGAATGATCTCAAAGTCAACAAACTTCCATTTACTGAAAAACTCATGTGAATATTTAATGTCAAACACAGGTATGCCATGCTGCTAGCTACAAAGCACAATGCCCAGAAATCATGTGGTGTCAGATTTGGTGGAGCTTGTTGTCAAAATAAAAGGGAAAACGAAGCAGGATTTTAACCAAAACATTACATTTTGCAATAGACCCACATGTAATCTATTTTGTGGAACAGGGTGTCGACACTGGATTTAATATAGAATTCTTGGCATCTGCAGTAAAAAGTGGGTTGACTGCAGTGTTGAGTAGCTTCACATTGAGTCATTGTTTGTTTGTGAGTGTTGGTTTCTGTCTCAGAGCACATATTTTACTGTCAAAACCCCATACACCAGTGTATAGACAGTGTCACAGCACAAAACAGCCAAAGTCTTCTCTGAGCTCTGTTGCTTCCACCTTCACGTTTCCCATGCAGCTATTTCACTGCATTCATGGAAGTTATTGCATCATTTTTATTAGTTGGAATAAACTGGAATTAAAATCTGTGAAAGCAATCCTAAGCAGCATTAGCACAAGTGATAGTGACAATGAAGAAGATTACTTATGCCTTTGTAAATAGTCAATGTGTGGAAATACTCAGCTTTGATGACATGAAGGATTTTAGATATTAAGGTGGACTGGTGAATTGATTTGCTGAACCCTGAGCAGGTAAAAAAAAAAGGCCCCAGTGTACACATTTCAGGTTTTGTTTGTTTCATATGTGCAACTCGAATCTTGTGACAGAGACTTGAATGAATGTAAAATCATGGATTGTACCGTTTATAGTTTTCAGTTGTTGGGTTTAATTTAGTTTTGTTTTAACAGACATAATGCACTTGTATATAAGCCATACCTGTTGTTAAAATAAACCACTATTTATTGATCATCTATGAATATGATTCAATGAGTCATTCATTTCAGAGCTACTTTTCACAGAATTTATCAAAGGATAACAGCAAAATAGCTTACAGATATATCCACAGTTAGCTGGAGGCAGTGCATCTAAGACTATGCCTTTTGAAGAACTATGGTCTTATTCTCCACCTTAAAAGTGTATCCAGTAAGGTTTGACAGGATTTAAAAGTCCTATGAGTTGTAACATACTGGCTGTATCAACTAAGCAGATCTGCCAACTGCCCCAGACCGTGTGTGCATCATTAAACACCAAACTACCAAAGCTAAGAATCTACAGCTAACATGCTGATATTTAGGTTCATGTAGATAATATGCTTACTATGCTACTATTATGCTAATTAGCTAAGCACAAGAGCATTGGCATTCGATTTAGTTAGATTCAACCAGGTATCCTCAGAGCCACACTATGGCTGAAACTTGTAAACACTGCCCAAAATAGCTTTAGTTTCATTTTCCAGTTGATATCGGTTGATGTGATGATTCATAGTGTTTAATAAAATTATCACAGTGACTTATGTACAGCACACAGTACTCCCCTTCCTGATTTTTTAAAATTTTTTGCATATTTGTCACACTTGAATGATTCAGACCACCAAACGAAATTTAATACTACTAAGATAATCTGAGTGAATACAAAATGATTTGCTGAATTGTTTTAATTCAGCCACATTGGAGGATTTTGAAGCATGAACAGCCTGTTTAAGGTCAGGCCACAGCACTTCTGTCAGATTTTCTGGTAGAGCGCAGCGCAATAATGGCAAGTCATCTAGGTCCTGAAGCTGCAAAGCAGCCCCAGACCATCACACTACTACTGTTAATATGATGTTCTTTTTAAGAAATGCTTCATTAATTTTATGCCAGATATAACAGGATGCACACCTTCCAAAAAGTTCAACTTTT
This sequence comes from Helostoma temminkii, assembly GCA_900302695.1. Taxonomy (NCBI): domain Eukaryota; kingdom Metazoa; phylum Chordata; class Actinopteri; order Anabantiformes; family Helostomatidae; genus Helostoma; species Helostoma temminkii. Next base: position 123,497 of record OMLM01000425.1, read on the forward strand.
GTCTCATCAGTCCACAGAATATTTGCTTAAAGGTCTTGGGTATCAAAATGTTTTTGGCAAATGTGAGATGAGACTTTGTCTTTTGGGTCAGCAGTGGCTTTTCTCATGGATGCCATCTTTGTCAAGTTCCTTTCTTATTGTTGGATAATAAACACTGATCTTAACTGAGGCAAGTGAGGCCTGCAGTTCTTTAGATGTTGTACTGGTTCTTCTGTGATGTCCTGGATGAGTTGTTGTTGTGTTCTTGGAGTAATTTTGCTAGGCCTGCCACTCCAGGGTGGTTCACCACTGTTTTCTCCATTTGATAATGGCTCTCACTGTGGTTTGCTGGAGTCCCAAAGGTTTAAAATGGCTTTAGAACCTTTTCCAGACTGATACACTACTTTGTTTCTCATCTATTCTTGACTTTCTTTAGGTTACACCATATTATGTTGTTTTTTGAGATCTTTTAGGGTGCTTCACTTTGTCAGGCAGCTTCTATTTAAGTGATTTTTTTGATTCAACAGGTCTGCCAGTTATCAGGCCTGGGTGTGGCAAGTGAAATTGAACTCAGCTTTCCAAATAATAAGATTAATCACTGTCCATTCAAGATTTAGCAATGGGGCATAGGGCCAGGTGGTTGTTTTTCCCCCCCAAAATGAAATCATTATTTGAAAACTGCATTTACTCAGGTTATGTTTTTGTAATATTAAAATTTGTTTGATGATCTGAATTAGTTAAGTGTGATATGCAGAAAAAAATCAAATAATATTTCACATCACTGCATAGCAAAATAACACATAATTGGTTTATCACAGTCTGGGTTTTTGCAAAAGTCTTTCTGGAAAGCATGTATACGGGCTCAATAGAGGCTGACAGCTCATTCAGTTACTCAGTTACTCAGTCAGTTACTTTAGGCTCTGGTTGTAGCATTTACTATACATTTTGAATGAGCATTAACTAAAAGAGAATAATCAATAAAAAAGGAAAATACCTAAAATATTATATTACATTTTTCAACCTGGAATTTAAAGCTGAAGTTTGAATTTGTGTGGTACAAATGTGTAGTAGCTCTTGAAAGTATTATTCAGTATTATTCACCCTGTTCACTCCTAATTCATTTACCAAGTATGACCTGGCCAGGAAAACAAAAGCTGAGAATCTACAAAGTCCTCTGGACAAAAAGGGAACATTACCCCTGCATGGGACAGGGTGATGTCAGGAGGATGATGCGGCACTGATCTTCTGGTCCACTGCATCAAACCGGTTCCCTCCTATTGGCTGACGAAGATGCTGGGATGCTGCGCTGTGCGCAACGTCATCTGACCGGCAGCACGTTTATCTATCTCGCCGGCTCAACACTAAGAAATGAGGTGAGTTCAGTTTTTGAGAAACACAGCAGAAAGAGACAGGAGACTGGACGCTACAGGACGCTCTCTGCCCGCATTCGCAGCTCATCATGAGGGAAATCGTTCACATCCAGGCTGGACAGTGTGGAAATCAGATCGGCGCGAAGGTATAAATATAATCATTTAATTAAGAAAAGGGGAATATTAACGGGGTAACTGTTATTGCAGTGTAGTGCGGCACGTGTTTCTTTCCCTGAGTTTGCATTGAATCGTTTATAGGTTTATCAGATGAACAATTTTAGTATTTCTTGGACGCATGAATGGATGTGTTTTATAAAGTTACAGATTGATTGTTAATTGTTAGCAGGGTGCGGTTCAGTCGGACTGAGGTTTGCTCAGAGGCAGCGGCCCTCGCTGCTGCTGCTGCTGCTGCGTGTCATTTTGTCGCCAGGCAGATGCGCAGTAACTAATATAAGACCTGATGCACATGATGCAGCTCGTTTTAATACATGTTCGTCGCTAAATTATCACAACAGCTGAAGTTGATACGATTATGTTTGTCCCATCTTAGTTCTGGGAGGTGATAAGCGATGAGCACGGCATCGATCCCACTGGTAGTTACCAAGGTGACAGTGACCTGCAGCTGGAGAGGATAAACGTCTACTATAATGAGGCATCAGGTAAAAAGGAATATTTGAAATAAACCACGTGTTTGCATCTGAATTACTTACTTACATAAAGCTTTGTTTCCGCTGCTCATTATCCTTGCATGAGCCAATGCTACACAGACTTCATTTAAATATCACAAAATGCTCATGTCACAAATTTAGTTGCAAAGTAGGTCCCAGCATGAGTGCAGGGAAAATTAGGACAGCGAACCTGCTAAAATCTTTCTCTGTGTGTCTCTCTCTCTGTCACTCTCCCTCTCTCTCTCTCTCTATAGGGAGTACAGGTATCTGCAGTCTCTGTATAGCTGACCCTGCGCTCACTGTGCCTTGACTTCATCTCATCGTCATCGTCATGATTTTATAGGCGTGGCATGTTAAAAGTCATCTCAGTTGCATCCTGTGTTTTCACTCACAGCCACTGTATATTAAGCACTTTCCAGAATGAAGGTGGAAAAATCATGAATCTCTAGAGGCTGTTGTGCCTCTGCCTTTGGACTGACGCTTGTTTGGGAAGGGACAAACCAGTGCAGACCTCAATCCATGTGTATCCAGGATTGAGATCAAACAGTGCCAACTCATCCGCTTTGGATCAGTGAAAGGCCTGCACAGGAAGCCCACATAGGTCCACGCTGCATAATCACTACTGTATAATTGTCTGCCATTATCTTATTTCCTACCAGCAAGGCATCATTGATCCATTGATTTCATGCTGCATGCTTGCATAAGTGTCACCTACTGCATCACTTTTGTATGTACACTGATGGGGACACATTATAAAACCTAACCAGACAGGAAACATTAAAACTTAAGTAGACGAGGAGATGAGAAGGAAAATAAGTATGGGTAGGGGATAATCACAGTCTGCAGAGCTCAGCACTTTCATAGCGATGGAGAACTAGAATAAGCAGTGCAGCATGCTGCAGCAGAATTCTTGCAAGAGGGGTCACAGACAAAGAGGGTGGAGCTAAGAAAAGTGCAAGAAACAAACAATTGTAGGGTATGATTCTTTAAAAGGCAGTTTACCTAAAATACTACTTTAGGAATATGTACTGTTACATATTAGGCATCAGTATGCTTAAAATTCATTTTAAAAAGTAAATAAACAAAATAGAAGTCAAGATTCAACATGCTCTAGAAATGTTCATGCACAGGGACTGTCGATATCTTACTCCACCCTTCCATCCATTACCTCTTCCTATCCCTCTATCCTCTTATCTTTTTCTTCAAAAGGCAGCAAATTTGTTCCCCGTGCAATTCTGGTGGACCTGGAACCAGGAACTATGGATTCAGTTCGCTCTGGCCCATTTGGACAGCTATTCAGGCCTGACAACTTTGTGTTTGGTGAGTGGACACTACTCATTCTGAACGAACTGCACATGCAGTACATTGTGTGTACGTCAGCAGCTGCTGCCACATTCAGTAAAGCTGTGCTTAGCTTCAAGTGACAGCATTGCACAGTGCTGTGAATTCCTAGCACAAAGCTTCTGCAGCCTCTCGTCAATGTGGGAGAAGTGCGACGCATCATGTGCAGCTATGTCATGCTGATACATCTCCTGTGGTGAATCGGGGGGGAAAGTACTGGGAAATGGTGCAGGACTAATAATCTTCATCAGGATGACTGCTGTATGAGTTTCTCTTAACCAGGAAACACATCAACAGAAAAATAGTAACTGTCTTTAAGCATTATGAAAACATATCTGTAATTAAACCCGAACCACATAATTCTAGATCATCATAAATTGCATGTCTAGATCTTAAAGGAGCTAAAGACCAACTGGACATTTACAAATACATACACATTCTTTTTCTTTAATAATGAATAATTATTTAGGTACTCCTTTCTAATGTAGGCATATTTAACATGATTATAAACGGAAGTTAATGGTTTAGAAATATAGTTCATCTTTGTTAAAAAGAGGAAAACAGACTTAAGTCTAGACTTGCATGCAAATCTGTGCCTGACTGTTGACAGTAGATTACAACCAGGCACCACAAATGTTCTATTAAATGTGTCATTCCCAGGCTATAATAAGCAGACTAGTGCTTTGAACACAAGGTCAGCATGGCAACAATGACAATGCAAACATGTACAGTGGTAATGATTAGCACATGAAATGTTTGACATGGTGTCTATTTCCTTTAACCAACTGTCAAGCCAGTGGCTCTGTAAGGCTATCCTGAAGCACGCCAGTGCTTTGAGCACAAGGCTGCAACAGGCTAAAAATGACCAAGTAATGTTTGACATGGTCGCTATTTCTTTTACCTTGTTTGCATTGCAGATTTTATTAAGTGGCACTAAACACATAAAACCTCTAATAGGAATGTCTTATAATAGTTGTATTTACTGATTATTTTAGGTACTTACTTAGGAAGCAAGATAGTCTTTTAGAAAAATTTACAAAATTTGGGTATGAGAAGAAATTTGTGGTTCACCAAAGCTATTGACGGTGACATTTGCAAATTTTATGGCAGGGCATTACATTTTTCAGTATTTACTCAGTGAATATCAAAAATATGAACCTCAAACTGGTTCCCTATTGAGTGATCGCAACACAGTCAACAAGATTTATCCTCTGAGGACTAAATCTGTATAAAATGAATATCCATAGACCAATAAATATATTAATGATCTCTTAGTAGAAAACAACGGTGTTGACATGATTTGTCTTAACATTGTGCAGGTCAAAGTGGAGCAGGAAACAACTGGGCCAAAGGTCACTACACCGAGGGAGCTGAACTGGTGGACTCAGTACTGGACGTCGTGAGGAAGGAGTCTGAGAACTGCGACTGCCTCCAGGGCTTTCAGCTCACCCACTCACTGGGTGGAGGTACAGGCTCAGGAATGGGCACATTGCTCATCAGTAAGATACGTGAGGAGTACCCTGACCGCATCATGAACACCTTCAGTGTCATGCCGTCCCCAAAGGTGTCTGACACTGTGGTGGAGCCCTATAATGCCACTCTTTCTGTCCACCAGCTAGTGGAAAACACTGATGAGACCTTCAGCATTGACAATGAGGCCCTGTATGATATCTGCTTCCGTACCCTGAAGCTTACTACCCCTACCTACGGAGACCTCAACCACCTAGTATCAGCCACCATGAGCGGGGTGACCACCTGTCTCCGCTTCCCCGGCCAACTTAATGCTGACCTGCGTAAGCTGGCCGTCAACATGGTGCCCTTTCCCCGCTTGCATTTCTTCATGCCAGGTTTTGCACCTCTTACAAGCCGAGGCAGTCAGCAGTATCGTGCCCTTTCTGTGCCAGAACTCACACAGCAAATGTTCGATGCCAAGAACATGATGGCAGCCTGTGACCCTCGTCACGGACGCTATCTCACTGTTGCAGCCATCTTCCGCGGTCGTATGTCGATGAAGGAAGTGGATGAGCAAATGTTGAGTGTGCAGAACAAGAACAGCAGCTACTTTGTTGAATGGATTCCAAACAATGTCAAGACCGCTGTTTGCGACATCCCTCCCCGTGGGCTCAAGATGTCTGCCACCTTCATTGGCAACAGCACGGCCATCCAGGAGCTGTTCAGGAGGATCTCTGAGCAGTTCACAGCCATGTTTCGCCGCAAGGCTTTCCTCCACTGGTACACTGGAGAGGGGATGGATGAGATGGAGTTCACTGAGGCTGAGAGCAACATGAATGACCTGGTGTCTGAGTATCAGCAGTACCAGGATGCTACCGCTGATGAGATAGGCGAATATGAAGAAGATGAAATAGAGGATGAGGAGGAAGCCCGCCATGATGTGCGCCACTGATTACAAAAGAGTAAAAACGTACCTTCAGTCCAGTCCAGTAATTATTATTGGATTCTACAGTGAGATCATAAGAATCACAGTAGTGATGCAGATGTGTGTAAATCATGATGAAATATAGCTGTTTAGCAAAATTTCTGCTGCGTATAGAATTGGCTCATACTAACAAAGATCACGAGTGATGTTACAGTTTAAGGAAATGCAAATGTTAAAGTATTTGGTCTTTGCTTTTTCAGTGTCAACAAGGATGTACAGTCTTGTCATAATTACAGTTTTGTAGCATTTACTTTAACGTGCATTCTCTGTCTCAATTCTCAAATAAACGATCCAGTCCTGTCAATACTGCACTTGATGCCACGTTTTTATTTGATAGATTAGATTAGATTACATTTATTGATCTCCAGAAGAGGAAATTTACATGTCACAACAGCAGAACAAATATGACATCAAAAGTTAAAAATAACACAACAGAATATAGAAATTATTAAAAACACACAAATGCAGTAATAACTTCACACAACACAGAAGGTGAGACACAGCAGATTCAATGTTTTTGAGTTCATGAGAAACAACAACAGCACTGACAGGTGACCTGAGAATCAGCCAGATCAGTCTGCAGTTATCCATGTCACTTGAGTTTGCTGAAGCCTGGCAGCAGGGTCTTGTTTGCTTGTTCCTCCTCACCAACCGAAAACCATCCAGTTAGACTGAATCAAGTTCCTTCAGCCATTTCCTGTTTTGGTGCTTGATCAGCGCAGATTTTCCCAGGAATTCTGTCGAGCTCTGCCCCTCTGCCTCCTAAGGGCCTGCTGGATTTCATATCTTTTTCGTTTTTTCAGGGCAACAGCTAGTAGCCAATAGCTTGCTAGCTGTTGCCATGTGTAAAAAAAATACTGTATTCATTGTGTGCATCCAAGCAAGTTGGAGGAAGGTGAGCCAACAAAAACAACACACAAAGAGCGGAGCTGCTGTAACTGACTACCACCCAACAGGTGCCATTCTAGCAGTGCAGATAGTTACACAATGTAGCGTGTACATACAAAAGATCCTGCTAAATGTGATCCTACCAAACAGTCCTGGTGCTGTGAGTACAGAAAGTACAATTTCCACTGGGAATTAATTGACTTAAGCCCCACAGACAAGAAATTCAGAAAGTATTGACGACCAATACACTCATGTTTTTGATAATTTGTACCGTGTGTGTTATGGATAAACATACCTTTTATCTGTGGATGCATTTTCCCCCTTTTTCCCCTTTAAGATGACAGCAATAGCAACCTCTATAGAATGTGTAGAATATACTGTACATATAAAGTGTTAAAGATTTTTTTTTGTTGTTTGAGTTTCCTAGAAATATGAAAATGTTGAAACCCATTGTGACATCTTGATTTACTATGTCTGTGTGAAGATAGCATCAGATAAATTCCTTCCACGCAGTACAGGGTGGAGCCCAGAAACAGTAAATAAATAAATAAATCTGTAAAATGCAGAGAAAGTAATAAAAAACATCACTAATCACTTCATGCATCCACCATGATAGCACACATCGCATAGCACCACGATAAACTTTCATATACTTTTTGATACCTTATTACCTCCGGGGCAATACATTGTTAAAGACTTCAATTATATTGCGTAAGTTGAAGTATGTCCTGCCACACCTTTGTCACAGCTGTGAGAGCAAGAATGTTCTGTCCTGACGTTGAAGAAAAACGTCTGCTTTGACGTGACTTACTGGCAGTTTAATTCATCACAAATATATGGAAAAAAAGTCACCCAGAGAAAGTAGAGGACCTGCATTTTTTGCCATCAGCCAGAGGGAAATTACTCATCACATCAGGTTTTTTAGTAAAACATCGGTGGTAAACTAGAAGTTAATTACGTCTTTAACCTGTTTTGTCATTGTGAGAACACAAGGCAAATAGTCTTTTAAAATATATCCCAGGGGAGAGAGAGAGTTATAGGTCAAGCTGTCAGTCAGTCCACTTCCGGTTAACCCGGTTTTCCCGGAATTCAGACTCTGTGTAATGTTTATTTACCCACAAGAATACATACTATACCTTAGTGACGGTAGATTGACTGAGTCATTTCAGCTACATTGACAATGTTTACATGTGCATTACAATACTGCAGTAAAAAGTGAAGCAGCTGTCAGGTTCCAGTGCGTTGTTATAGTATACGTCAAATCAACCTAAGCAGACTTTTTTCATACGTCATTTGTTAACTGCAAAAGGAGGACTGCATGAACATTTCCCAGACTGTTTTTTTGCCCCGAATGCAAGAAACTAGAATTTTAGAATTTGCCTCCACTGTTTATGTAAATAATTTCTAGGTGAGTCTATAAGAGTATATGGCAAAGTCAGTCAAAAGAGCAGAGACCTTTAAGATAAGTGACCCCTAATCTCCCGCACCACCATTTAGCCAGAGCACTCTAGAACACTACCAGAATATCCAGTTCACATCCTTTTGTGGACTGTGAGCATTGCTTAGATAAGCATCACCTAAACATCAACCTTAATGAACCTGCCACTCATAGAGGCTACTTATTTTAAGCTATTTTGGAAAAAAACTGAAAGTCTCCAGGCAAACCAGCAGCAGACAGCTTTAAGATTTGACCACAAACAACAAAAAGCATGTTTTGTAGGTTAAGCATGTAAGCATGCACCCTATCCATTAGTCTTAGGCCTATTCAACCATCACCTTTCAACCCTCCAAATAGTCCGTCAATGCAACACAAATTCATCATGATTTTGTTTATTTTCGACCAACATGCACTGCAACCAAAGGAGATAACTAAGTGGTTAAAACAAACAATGTGCCTTTAAAATTCATAATTTGAATTAATAAGCTCCTGATGGTGTCTCTGCACCTCTGATGCAAATGAGTTAAAACCTTTATCGATTCTTAATACTGAGCATTGCCAATCTGAGTGAATTAAATCAGTTAGATATATTCACATAAGTCACATTAATTTGAGTACATCTTTTTGCTGGGCTGCAGTGGAAGTATAATAATAAAAACATGAAACTTTCAGAGGGGCTAATTTCAAATAAACCTGAATGTAATTTTGCACAGTATAACATAGAGCCTGCTCACAGTGAAAGTGCATCAGAAAGAGATATGAACAAAATGAAGAAAAACTGAAATGAAAGAAAACTTTTCACATGGACATCAGTCTAAGATCAGATATACTTAAAAAACTGTGAACGTATATCTCACAAATACATACTCACTTAAAATTAATATCAATTATAATTGCATTTGATCTTGCTTGTTTGTCCAGCAAAAAGGACTGTTCCTCTAGTATGAGTTGTCTTGCTGGAGAAATTATTTCATACAAGTTCATAGTACTGCTTTAAATCATATCATATCCTCAGAAATTCCTGAATTCTTTTGATGGATCATAGGGATGTATTTAACAATTGAAATGAAAAAAGTTAAATGTCAGAGATGTCTAGTATTGCGTCATTTGATGTTTTTGTTTATTTGTCAGTTTCCTACAAGAGATACCTGATTTTCTTTCTTTTCTTTTGTTTACATGAAGCATGACGGAATCCAGCCAGCAGCAAGAAACCAGTTACGTCAGTTCTCTGTGTGCCTTAAAGCTTTACGACCTTAAATCCTTTAGTAGTTTTAACCTCAGAGTAAAATGTGTTTTAACCAACAAAAATATCTATTAGTTTGTTGGTCAGGAATGGCTGAACATAATTTTCTGTACAAACTGCTGTGCAGTGGATCATGTTCTGGTCGAAATCAAGATGAATGAAATGCATTAGTACAAACTGTCTCATTAAATTAAGTCACTTTGTGGAATGTCATCAAAACACTTCCCATGCATTTTATTTAATGAATATTAAGTATTGCCTGAATAGCTGATGGAAATACAAAAAAATACATAAATACAAAAAAAAAATTTAAATGATGCAACAGTTTTAAAAATCATTATTTATTTCTGATCAAAGGTGCAAAATATACAAAAAAAACCCCTTTACATTAAAACTGCACAGAACAAACTGAAAGAAAAACATAATTCCACCAAATATTTTCAGTGCTCAGCAAGCTCATCCTTGATCACTCTATCTACCCACATTCCCCCAAATTATGTCACCTTTACACACACACTCACATCCACATATAAAATAAGTACAACATATTAAAAGTCTATCTGGTAATTATGCCAAAATATACAAACATTGGACTATCATGTTACTGTACAATATTTTGTGATAGCTTTGGCACATTTTGTAGTTAATACTTAATGTAATACCTACAACATGGAAAACCCACACATATTCTGCAGAAGTAAGAGAGCAACAATATAAAATATAATTTGTGATGTTCCCACTTTGGTTTATAGTCTTCAATAACTATGTTGTATACTGATAGAAACAATCTTATCTCTTCCTTGTGCACTAAACCAGTCTGGCTTTTGATCTTCGGCAGGTGCTGCTTTCATTAGCTTTACAAAGCCATTTACAATTTACAGTTACACAGTTCCAAGGAAGCCACTCACATAACAATTCCTTATTTGTTACACTTTAACTCAGCTCAACAAACTGAAGGTCAGAGCAACTGATGGTGCAGCTAAAGCTAAAATGCATGCAACGTGCAAGTACCTTTAAAACCACACGCTACCAACACATACAAAACATATACAGTACTAACTTGCTATGCATTTTCCCATTTGTTGTCAACTTGAAGTCTATGAATTTGTGTAATTTCATGTAGAAACAAATTCTGAAAATTATGAGATTGATACAAAAAAAGTAAGATTTTAACTTCCCCAGTTTACAATGATCATACTGTAACTGTTAGAATGACATTGATCCGACATAGTAACACATCAATTATAATAACCACAGACTCCAGGAGGATGTTAGTTGCATCACTACTTTAAAGACTAAATGTGTAGTTACAGGTTATAATATTTTTCTTGTACAGGCGCATTATGTATGAGTTTCTTTTTAGCAGCATTTGTCTATGCCTTGAAGCCATTATGCAAGTCAAATACAGTACATAGTGCTTTTAACAGCTGTGATCTTGGGACCAGAAATTGAGGGAAATTACTTTTACACTGGCTGAGGTATAAAAATAGAATCCTATTAAAATCTGTTGTTTTCTCTTAAATCTACGATACAGTGTAAACATACAATATAAAATATATTTTCAACTAATGTTGACAAAGCCCCATCTAAACAGGTAGCGAACATGAAATGAATGCACTTTTAAGTATTTAAAATATCAGCCATTTTCCTAACTAGTATTAGAATGAAACTCCAATGCCATGACATTAACACCATGTTAAATACTATGTGCAGTAGCATTCTAACAAGACAAAAATACAGTATGCACTATTGCACTTTAGCTCAAGCAGAGTGAACTATCCTTTTAACGGTCTTACCACAATTTAACAATCTACCTCTATGTATCAGTAGATGTATATTTATCTACTGTAGTGTATTTTAGAAAGGTAAATGTCAAAACAAGTGTGGAATTTGAGGACATGCTAAATAAAGAGTTATTTTATGCTCTTGTAGTGGATTCAATATTTCTCTCTGTGACTGAGACCTTTTTATGCTGTACCACCACTCTCTTGTTCCCTTGCAACCTTGGTGTGGTTGATAAAGCAAAGTCTTCATTAGATCCTGTAGAGCCATGTGAGCCAAGCGAAAAGGTCTGAGCTTTTACCTGCACACCCTGACCTGTGGCCTCCAAGCCCTGCACTGTAGACCTCTGAGCAGTCTGAACAAATCCCTGTTCTAATTGTCTGCCCTGCTCTCCACCTGAGGAACCATTTTCTACCACCAGCATTTGTGTGGATCTGGAAATGGTTCCTCGTGAAATGCCTTGCGCTACCTGCCCCGTTATTGGACCCATTCCTACCTGTCTATCTACAAGAACCACTCCCTGGGAACCTTGGAGGACACCAGCCTGCATCAGTCCCTGATTTAGACCAACTTGGCCTACTTGACCCACTGACTGCTGGTTGCCCCCTGCCACAAGTACTACTTGAGGTTTGGGCTCAACTACATACATGGGGGTAGCAGCATAGTACATAGTGGGCTGCTGTATGAGTAGTGTCTGACTAGGAATCACTATCTTGTCCTGGACCTGAACTTTGGGAACAGTGGCTGCACCTTGAGCTCTCCTAGTAATCTGCTCCTCCTGGACAATGGTGGAGGATCCAGAGACGACATTGGAGGCGTTTCGGGTATTGACATGTTCCCTGTCCCTGACTGTTTCTGTGTGAGTATGGACATGTGTGTGTGAGGAGGTTGAGGGTCTGACTGGAGACACTGGTCTGATTGAGCACACAGAATTGTATGCGTCCACAGACTCCGTTACCAATGTTGATCCCTGACAAATCTCAGCCAGAGTTTTGAATTTAGGCCCTAGGTCATTGAGGAATGCAAGATCATCATCATTCTCAAGAATGCTACAGCAACCTACAGATCCTGCCGGGGACTCCTGACCCTCATAGTTATAGACCAGTAGGCCATCCTTTGTTTGGGATTGTTGAGCGGCATTGTTCGATTTCTACAAAGAAACAGAAACAGAATATATGAAAAGGACTATCATGAAACTCACATTCTAAATTTTACAGTATTGTGATGATAATGAAAGAAATAAGACTTGGTTCAGTCTTGGACTTCCAATTAAATAGTTAGATACTTACATCTGAATAGTACTCCCCCAGGAACAGATTGGACAGAGCCATCCCATCGAAGGTCCCAGCTCCGTATTGGGAGAACAGATGTTCTTGCCCTTCTAGCATGCCTGTACCCATGAATTCCATTTCCTCCTGACCTCCAAAGTGTCTGTACTGGTTGTACATGTGCATGTTCTCGGTTGTCAAAGTGGATGTGTTCACAGCACCTAGGGCTGCTCCTCCACCTGCTGCTCCAGATTCAACCGGTCCTCCTGGGAACCCTTTTCTTCCAAGGGTGTTTATGTTTCTGGCATTTGTTACACCATCATTTTCCACTGGGACATGCAGAAGAGGTATTTCCTGTGAGAAAAATGTGAGATCAGTGTTACACCATTTTGGACACAAAAACTAAAATTTCAAAACAAAAAATATCATATCAACAAGTTACCTTGTCTTCTCCCTGTCCCTCAGTGTGATATGAAATCAGCTGTTGTTTTGCATCAAATGGAATGGCCTTGAAATCTCCGATAGCTGCTGGACCTCCACACAGACAGAACAACAGCAGCAGAGGTACCACTGAAACATACACACATTTAACAGTATATCAGACGAAAATCAGGACAAAAAAGTCAGATCATGAATCCGTGTATTACTTCCATTCAACAATGGAAAATGGAAAAATAAAACAAATGTTGCAATGCATACTGGAGCAATAGTTTAGCTCTCTAAACATGCAACAGCATGTCAAGTTATGCAAACGTGTATGAGAAAGTTTAATTCTAACTTATGATTCTTCTCAGCAGCCAATGAGTAATACTTTACTTACGAAGCAGCAGTAGCAGTCCCAAGAGCAGAAGCAGGACACCTGCAATTCCAAAGCCTGCAGTTGCTGTACTGCGTGACACACAGGCTTTAGTGTGTTCTTCGCAAGTACACACAATTACGTCAACCATCTGAACACCAGCGCATGACTTCCCTTGCTGGTCCTTGACTACCAGTGCCACTTTGTATGTGCCTGGCCACAAGTTGGCTTGGTCTCGCAAAATGGCTGTGGTTTCTAAACAAAGAAAAAAAACACACGCATTTGGTGTACAAGCCCTGTAATATGTTATGATTATACTTTTCTTTTGTTTATACAAAAGTTTTGTTGAATACAGACAAAGTACCTTCTGCGAAAAAAACAAAAAAAATTCTGCACTATTGTGCAGTACAAAAGACATAAAAGTAATCACAAAGCCACACATTTAAAAAAAACAATTTCTGTACTTGCTTAAAGTAAAACTAAAAATAGAATATCATTATTATAGTTATTTGCTAAAACTCTGTCAAGATGTAACCGTCTTCTTCACTCTGTCTTACCATTAACATGCTCCACCATCCATTTCCCGTTGCTGCTCCCCTCAACCACTGTGAACTCAAATGGTACTGAATTGGGAAAGTCATCCTTGTCTACAGCTGTGGCATAGATCACATTATTCTGCATGCACATAGTGTGGACTGTAGTGGTCAGTGTAGGACAGTGATCGTTAAAGTCCTCCACCTGAATGGCTATGGTCCCTGTGGCAGTTTTGGAGGGGGTCTCTGCAGATCAAAGGAGAAATCAGTGTTGTACATCATAAAGTATCCCTGGGAAAATGATGATGACTGTTACATTTACAGAACTCACCATTGGTTATACATAAAATTTTGGCATAATATGTTCCATTGATCAAGAACTTGGACTCTCTGTCGGGTAGTTTATTCAGCCTGATATCTGCGGTCCGTTCATCAATAATCAACCAGTTGTCTTCATCAACAAACTTTGCATACCTGAAAGTATGAAGACCCATACAAACACATACAATACATAAAATGGACCATACATAAAATCAGAGACGCAAAGACTTCTGTCAATAAATCTGCTTTTTAGTAATTTTTACTACTGTACAGTGACCGTACCTTACATTGGTGGCTTTCTGTAATGTGTCACTGTCAATAGCAGCGTAATTGGTGATGACTTTGTTGATGGAGATGGATGTTTGGTCTTCAGAGATAGTCACCACTTTGACACTTGGATGGAAACGAGGTCCTTCTTTCTGATTCTTTACATTGATTTTAATGGGGTATGTTTTTGAGCCTGAGGCCCCTGTTATAGATGCACTGCCAAAATTGTAAGCTGCTTTGTTGGAAACAGACACTTCCAAGTTTAGCGCCTTTAGCTCCTCGTAGTCCAGGGCCTGAAGATTCAAGTGCAATGAACAAAATAACCAGTTCAGTCTAGCTGCTTCACTGGAAAATCAGATTTTGCATTTACATTTTTTTTTAATTATAATCCATCAAAATAAGACTATCTTTTACCTTCTGAATCATAATAATTCCCTCATTGGTCTTAGAATCAGTAGTGATGCTGAAATACCCTGCCTCATTCCCTGAAATGATTTCAAAGACAGCCAGCCAGTTGTCTGTGTATTGCAGATCCATGTCAACAGCTTTGATCCTCAGCACTTCCACATTGATAGTGTTCTCCTCCACACTCCCTTCATACTGCAAACAAAACACATATCAACCGGTGCTTTCACCACAAAAACAAAAGAGGTGTAGGTTGTGTTAAATGTGTCATTTTTACCTGCTCTTTTTCCAGTGTAGGAATATTGTCATTTATGTCCAGAATTTTTATCACAATTTCTCCGGTTCCCGTTTTCGATTGCTGAAATTCTTGTCCATTCATGTCTCTGGCTTCAATAATTAACTTGTACGTGTCTTTGGTCTTAAAAAAACAGGATACAATACAATAATGCATTTGAATTATAGATAGATAGATAGATAGATAGATAGATAGATAGATAGATAGATAGATAGATAGATAGATAGATACTTTGTAATCCCCAAGGGGAACTTTTGGTGTTGCAGCAGCCATTACACAGAAAACATTTGACATCCATACAACAAATATCATACATGGGGTATGACATCTCCTATTTACAAAAATTAGAAATCACTGTGTAATGAGTTGCTCACCTGCATTAGATTTATTTATATTAAATACTAGTATAAGTAAAGTGTCTCACCTCCCTATCGAGAGTGTTCTGTCGAACCATCACCACTCCAGTCTCAGAGTTGATTGAGAACATTTCACGTGTGGTACCCTGCTCCACAATGCGGTAGTAGAGCTTTGTGTGGAGTGTGCCCTCTTGATCAGCATCAGTGGCTATTACTTTCATGACCACAGTACCTAAAATTACCAGAGAGAATTAAATAATACAGCTGAATAAGTTCTGGTAAAAATACCTTAGATTTCCTGAGCCGTATATATATCGTAGATGTTTCAAAAATACCTGCTGTGCTAGATTCATTGACAGATCCAACTTGCTGTGCTTTAATAACTGGGGGGCAGTCATTCACATCTTCAACAATAATATTAAGGTCAATATCCCTCTCGGCATACTGTCCATTGGTGTATTTTGCCACACCTTTTAACTACAAAAACAAATAACATGAGTACAGTCCTCACTCTTCAACATGAGCACATGACTGTGCATACTTTAGATTTTACAAACAGGATATGTGCCGTAGGTGTTCTTACGTGATAGGAAGGGATCTCCTCTCGGTCCAGAATGGAAGTAACTCTCACATCACCAGTTTCAGGATTGATGACAAATATATTGGTAGGGGGCTGGTCAACACCAGGCCCCGTTAAAGAATATATTATCTTGGTATAATTTTCCTTATCAGAGCGAATCTGAAAGACAAATACATAAAAACTAAATTAATCAACCTAATGCTAAATCTAAGAGCCATAATGGCAAATGATGGTCATTCAGGTGTGCCATGATGGTGAGACATAAACAAAGGTGTGATTGTCTAAACAACTGAACAAAGACGTGTTGTCAGGCACTGTGTCTCAACTGATTCGCTACGAATGTGGAAGTTTGCCAGTGTCTGGAAACCTGTTCTCACATATAAGTAGACGCTGAAAAATATCGTGTAGATGGTAAATGAAATCTATTTCTTTTTGTATTTTATTTCATTATGTTAAGGAATGAGATGTTAAGGTGCCTACCTTACATACCAGTACGATTATGGAAACATATAATACTTTTATACATGAAAATAATGGATATCCAACATCCAGTTTTATTAATAGAAACAGAACAAATGAGTACTTACTCTGGCGATACGGTCCAAGCCAGTGTAGTCATGGTTCTCCTGCAGCTTCCTAGGAGCTATGATCCATTCTCTTCTCTGTCTCTGTAATACTACCCCATTTCCTTTACCCCCCACAGGAACAGGCTGCAGGTAAACACAGCAAAATAAAAAGGCTGATTGTCATTACTGAGTAATGATTACAAATTATATGGTATTCTTTTCCACGGTATACACACTAGTTTACAAGGATTTTTTCTTTTACTTCCTAAGATGCTGGGTCAATTGGAGATCTTAGTTTTTATGTTTCACGCCTCACTTCGATTATTATATTGTTTTCAATTAAATATGGCATTATGAAAGACAATCCACAAGTCAATTATCCCAAAGCTTAAACTTTCTCTGATTTGAAATGACTATCAAAACTTAATTTTGATTAAGTTCACCTCACAGCTGGACTTAATCAAAACTTCCTATCTGTAAAGCTTTTTTTTCCTCCCACACACATTCATGTTTAGTGGATTAGTTATGAAAAGCTGCGTCGCTGCAGATGAGGTAAAGAAAAGTTACAGTCCAACTAACGCTAACATGGAGACTGCGCAGTGACTTTTTCGCTGGTACCTAATAGACCCGCTGGTTTCATCTGAAAACTCGATGAGCTCTAAACAGAGCCACACCTGCGAAAGCTCCGTTATTCTACAAAAGACAATAACCATCCAACAATATGTTGAACACGCTGAATCGTTCACTTACCGTAAAGATGAACGCCAACAATATAAAAAAGCTGAGTTTTAGCAAAGGAGACATGTGGTAAACACAAACTTGATATTCCTCCTGGTGAAGTGAAATTCCGTCAATCTGTCTGACTGTCTTGTAGGCTGTTGCTGGTTTCGTACAGACTTTGACCCTTTGGAGGGTGGGAAGAACTATTACTGCAAAAGGCGGTTCCTCCCTCAGTGTGATTGCTCACTCGCTGCTGATAACAGGCAGAGAAGGGAGGTGGTTACGACCATTTGTGCATAGCTGTAACTTTTGTGTGCAGCCTATTGTCTTTGTCTGGCAGAGAAAAAAAAGCTACGCTGCTCTCAGAGGAAATCACTCTGCGTGTGTCCACACCAGGCACAACAGCTTTTATTATGTGACTCTGTGAAATCATGTTTTTGTTTGTTTTTGTGGATAAACACAATTAAATAGTAATACATACAATACATAATTAAATAGTAATAAGTGTACTGTTTATTTATGATGTTATTATATAAAATGCGCTGGAGTTCATTTAGGTCTGTGTTTTCTCACTCATCTACTAAACTTCCCCTTGACCTGTGAAATTCCTGAGTCCGCCTCTATTTATGGGTTCACCACTCATAAATGTTCAGCTGTACGTTGGACTGTAGGAGTGTGTGCATGTAGGTGTTGGTGAGTTTACAGATAAACTCACAGTAAAAGAAAAAAAAAGATTTCATGAAAGATGCGCATTGGTCGGAGTTTGCACTGATACATGAAACTGTGACTCCAAAAGGTGTGTCAGAGAAGAAATACGCTTTCAGTTTAGTTTGGGTCTTTTTTTTCACTAGACTTATACAAACCCTGTGTCAGTTTTACACACTGTTAGAATGATTTCCATTTATTGTGTATTTGTTTACATTGCCAATAGGTGAATAGGTGGTTTTACTGGAACCCTAGAGGCATGGCAACTTTTCATTGTTGAAAGCTGGATGTCAGAAAAAGTGATGGTGCGTATTAAAAAATACCACCTACAGCAAACATTAGTTTATTCTGAACTGTAGCAGTGAAACTGGTTATAAAACAAGTCATATTTTTTGGGTGTGTCCACTATCCAGTGACCACATGTCAACTTTTCAGTATCCTGAGAATCATAAATTTCGATTGCAGTAACCACATTCATAGTATATGATTTTTTTTTTTTTTTGAGTGGAGCTCGAACCTTCTCTCCAGGCTCTCCGGCTTCCTCCCACAGTCCAAAGACATGCAGTGAGGTTAACTGAAGACTCTAAATTGCCTGTGGGTGTGAGTGTGACTGGTTGTCTCTGTCTATATGTGGCCCTGCGATGGACTGTACCCCACCTCTCGCCCGTATGATAGCTTCAGCATGGCCACGACCCTTATGGGACAAAGCGGTTCAGAGAATGGATGGATGGAGCTCGTCCTTCTAACCACTACAAAAATGTCAATGATTTCTGCTTGTTTGGCAAGTTTTGTAGCATTCTTGTTTGTTTACATTTCATAACAACAACTACCTACAACTTGAAACATATTGTAACCTTAAATACACCTACATGAAAGTAATGCAGTGTTACATTATAGCTCTGCAATAAATCAGTTAAAACATTTTTAGAGTTTATGCAGCTTTACATATCAATCTGAAGGCTGAGAGGTGTTTCTAGTATCAAGAATGATGTTACGCTACATATAGACACATCTCAGTGTAGATCAGAGTTCAAAAGCAACAATCACCAAGTGGAGTCAAGACATCGCTATTCCAGCTGAGACTTGAACACAACAATCATTCAGACTATAAAAGTCTACTATGTGTCTCACGTGAACCTACATGTAGGAGTTTCATATGGGTGTAACTAGCAGTACTATAATAACCTGATACTGCACACTGTTAGTGGAAAGCATACTTTCCCTTACGAAAAAGAAGTATATTCAAGTAGAGTATAGTATAGTATACTTTCAGTATACTTTTTATGTACATATCAGAGGTAAACTAAAATGTATTGAAATAGCATACTAGCAAGTACACTAGAAGTACATAGAAGTATACTTACTATACTTGATGTATAGAATAACCTTTAAGTGTGCTTTTTTGTAAGCGTTACATTGTGCAACGTTTAATTGCAACATCCTATGCATGTCATCATTACTGTACTTCAAATTATACACTAATACTCAAGTATCTATTACTCACATCATTCTCTAAAGCAACACCACTATGCTACTTGTCTTTTGACGCAAGCGCCCTAGTCAGTCTACCTCTCATTTGGCATTCATCCAAAGGGCGTGGGGATAAGGGTGAATACATACAACTTTTTTACCTCAGGGATAATTGTCACTGTCTTAAACTGAATTACAGTATGTGTTCTATTGTTTACTTATTAATGTGAAAACATTTGGTATGAGCCTTCTGGCAATCACTTGGCAGAACAAACAATTTGTAGCTGTCTCATAGCTGATGGTTTGTTCCAAACTAGATTTTGAAACGTCTGTATTTTGGAATGCATGTGACCAAACACACCTTGTTGCCATGCTGTACAGTTCAGTTCAGGATAATTTGTGTGACATCATAATGTAATGACGTTTGCATGTTCTTTTTAGAAATTCATTTGAATTTCAAAGCTGTGGTGTAAGATTCTCAGTCTTCCTGATAAATAACTGCATCATAAGTTGACAGAAACAGAAGGTGTTTTTACCTTTTCAAACGTGTATCGCTTACTCATAACGCAAACTCAAGCCTGAGTTCATAATTCACTTTCACTATAGCTTGGGAGTGACAGCAAAACACCCTATTTCTTGTCCTATTTTGCTGTGTGTGTCTTGCACGTTACTTTTAAGACTCCAAGCCCTTTCATTATGTCCACACCCATGACTCACAGCAGTGCAGTCTTCCTGACATTTTCTCACCTTTCCTGTTGCAGCCCCGCATAGATTCACTTCCCAAAACAGCTTTAAATGCATTAAAAGTCTGGCTCATTTTTCTAGATCCCAGAATGCTACATGTTTTAAAGGACACAGGCCCAGTGTTACTGACCCTGTTGTTTTTTTATCAGCAGTTTGTAGAGATAGAGAGCACTTTGCTGCTCGATTGGAGCCTCCCCCACAACCAGGCTTTATTCACAGCTCACATTCCTGTGGTGGTAAGCAAGGAGCCCGGTTCTGTTCCTCCTCCTCGCTGAACGCTTCAGTGAAACTGCACAGGAGAAAGGAGGGGCGTGCAGGGGTCAATCTCTGTAAACTTGGGAGAGGTTTCTCAGTCCAGATACTTTACAAGAGAAGAAGACAGATAAACAAGTAATTATCCCATGGGTAAATGCAAAAAATGTAACAAAATAATAATAAAGACTACATTGATCTTTTACACAACTTCATGTTCACCTGCACAGCTTTAATAAAAAACCTAAGTAATTTCCTCAACATTAAGACGTTTTGTGCTTATGTAAACTATATCTATGTCTGATGTGACACGACTCGTCAATGTGGAATTACATGGTGTCTAATGTCTGGCTTTACGCTTTGCAACATTACTTGCTATTACTTTAACCGCTAGAAACACTGAGACAATGTTTCCCCCTGCTGGAAGAAAATAAAATACCTGCTTGCAAACTTTTATGAGCTCACGACTTCAGTACAATAGGACGCCACCCTGAGCACAGCCCAAAGGTGCCTTAGCTTTTAGTCAGGGAGGTTCTCCTGCTGGGTGTGTCTGTCAAGGTGTGTCCCGCAGCTGACTCACTGCCAGTGGGGCAGATAGTTCACGGTGAGCACGGTCTGTTCCCACAGAGAGCACAAGTGCAGAAACAGGAGAGTCGCTTCTTTTCAGCTTTTAACGCCGACGTAAATTCATCATCCGCCAGCGTAAGCGACTCGCCTTCGGAGTCCAGCTTCCTCCTGCGGACGAGGACAAATTCCAGAGGAAGTTTTCAAAATGGCGAATAATTTAATTTTTAACATCTGTCTGCTGTTGGTGAGTTCATTTTTCCCTACACTGTACTAAAACAAATGTATCCGCTATAAACGTAACGTCACACCACCGCGTTAAAGCTTTAAGGTTTGACATGATATCAGCACTATAATAAAGTATGTGGTTATTTTCTCTGAAAGTGTTATTCCTCACCTGCATTAACGCTGCCATAAGCGTATTTACAACTCACTATACACTATGTTCTTCAGATCCTGACCCGTGTGGAGTCGTGTTTTATCCCGAGCTCTCTCTACGTACCTGTGCCTCAGACTATTCCGGCTAATTACGAAATAACAAAAGGTAGCGGGACTACAACATTTTGAAACAGTTTACTCTTTGTTGAACAATTGTGTCCATTGTACCTTATTTTAATTCCTGTCTGGGTCTCCGCTTCGGCTGCAGTTGACCTTTTACCTTTCTCTGTTTTCAGTTGAAGTTGCGGACTGTGCCACCAACTCGGTGCAGTTGATTTCAATGGACCCAGATTTCACAGTAAACAGTAATGGAGCAATAGTGGCTTCAACTACTGTGTATGTGCCTCTGGGAGGGCGGACATTTTCTGTGTGGACTCAGGGCAGCAGCGCTCCGGAAAGTGAGATGGAAGTTCACCTTGTTCACAGTGCGCTGCACGACAAAAAGGTAACAATACTGTCACCTCCTTCTAAAACTAACTTCTAAAGTCAGAATGCAAAGGACATTTTGAAAAATATTTGTTGACCTGTCTGCATGTCACTACAGACGAAACAAGTTGTCCTGAAACGCACTAAAAGAAGGTGGAGTCCTCCACCTATCAACGTACTAGAGAATGATCAGGGTCCTTATCCAAAACAACTTGAAAAGGTAATTTATATCTTGAAAATGTAAGCCATTGTAACAAAGTGTACATACAACACTACGTGTTTATGAAGTGTATGGAAGCCATTGTTGACCACAAATACACAAACTGTCCATCTCCCCATACTTTCCCAATCTGAATCACACACCACGATACACCTGTAATTTAAATAACTTTCTGTTGTCTTTATACAGTGATTCATTTTTGGATGCCTGCCTAAGAACAACATGGCGTTACAGTTTTTATAGCTATTATTTAACATGATAGGTCATAAAGTAATATAACTCATGACTTAATGGAGATAAATTGTTTATGTTTATAAACGAGTTAATACTTTTCTTTTTTGTAGTTATGAAGGTATTTGGTTTCTGTTTTAGATTGTGTCAGATTCTGAAGCCAGCCACAATGTGTTCTACACCATCAGCGGACCGGGTGCCGATCGGCATCCAGTGGGACTCTTCAGTCTTGACAGTACTTCTGGGATGCTGATTGTGCACAGAGCAATTGACCGTGAGGAGTTCCCAAAGTTCACGGTGAGTGTGAAATAAGGGTTTCAACTCGCATTTGTTGATTAACTGTGTGGCCCATAAAAATGATAAATATATGAAAGTCCAAAAGAAATAAAAAATTACCATTGCATAAAACAAAGACTAGTAGAAGAATTGAGAAGTAATGTTCTGACTGAGGCAAGTAACCAGTTCTCAGAATAGCTGCAATTACATTTTCTACCAGTTGACTAATTTCTTATTATTGACGCTGCAAACAAACTACTTTGCATGCATTCCTGTGTACAACACTGTGTACAACTGTGTTTTTTTTTCTTCTTTACAGGTAATAGCCAATGTTTATGACATAAAAACTAGACAGCCAACTGACCTACCTTTGGACATTCAGATAGAAATAGATGATGTGAACGACAATCCGCCGCAATTCTCTACCCAACTGCAGTATACAGTGCTGGAGCAAAGCAACATACGTGAGGAAACTGAAACACACACATTATGCTGTGGTGTTTGACCTCAGAATGTGTGACGATAAAGGTCATTGTTTTACTCCACAGAAACAACGGTGGGGATCGTGAACGCTACAGACAGAGACAAAGAAAACACTCTCCATTCAAAGATCAGATATAGTCTGCTATCTGGATTAGACCTGTTTGTCATCCACCCTGTGACAGGTGTCATTCAAACAAAAACTAACACCCTGGACAGAGAGGTGAGCTTCACCATTATTTTATTTATGATTTGCATAGAAATACAATATAGAAATAAAGTGATATAAATGCTTTATAATGGTCTTTTGCCTTATTTTCCCTTTGTCATATTTCTTCTTAAGGTAAAAGACAAGTATTTGGTGCCATTACAAATCAAAGATATGGATGGTGCATCTAATGGTCTTGCTACGACAGGAACAGCAACAGTTACTATTGGTGATATCAACGACAACCCACCAACTTTCACGAAATCATCCGTGAGTGGTTTATCAGTTACCTAAAAAACACATTTCTAAGACAGACACTTTCTTCCTGGCAAGTAAATAAAAAATTACAGGTGTCTTGTATATGTGTTGCTGATTTTTTGGTTGTCTAATTAAAATAGTATAATTTTCTTTTAGTATGAGGCCACTGTCCAAGAAAATGCAAGTGAAAAACTTATCCTCCGAATACCTGTTCAAGACAAGGATTTAATTAACACCCCAAACTGGAATTCTAAATTCGTAATCCTTAAAGGAAATGAAAAGGGAAATTTCAGGATTGATACTGACCCGAAAACAAATGAGGGGCTTCTGTATGTTGCAAAGGTAAGATTTTAAGTTATTATTTTGAAAAAAGTATCACTGCGACTATTTAATGTACCAATGTAGAGACAATTAGACATGGATATATTAGTGACAACAGATTGCATTAATAAAACACCTTGTACTTGTTTTTCTAGCCCTTAGATTATGAGCAGACAAAAAATATGAATCTTGAGGTTCAGGCTCGTAATGAGGCTGAGCTGAGTGGCACCAAGGAACAGTGGAAGTCTATCCCTGTGAATGTCTCTGTCACTGATGTCGATGAAGGTCCAGAATTCACAGCTCCTACTGTCCGCTTCACTGTCAAAGAGAACACACCAAATGGCACACTGATAGGAACGTACAAGGCTATTGATCCTGAGACCAAGAGCAGCGATGGCATTAAGTAAGAAATTTACTGTCCTGGGGTAGAGTACAGTTAATAAGTGATAACTAATAAGTAAAGACTGAACTCAAGTCATCTTACTTTTCCTAAACACTGGAGGGCAGACTTTGACTGATAAACATGATAGTAATGCACATGTACTTGTTTGCCCTCTCTCAGGTACTACAAGACCTCAGACCCAGCTGGCTGGGTCAGTGTTGACAGAAATACTGGAGAGCTGACGGTCGCAAACACAATCGACAGAGAGTCACCATTTGTTCCTAATGGAACTTACAATGTCATCATGAGGGCTGTTGATACTAGTAAGTTGCTTATAAATGCTGTTCACTGACTTGTCCATGGACTTCATACAGAAAATATCATGTAGTAAAATAAAATATTCCTCCTGTTCTTCCACAATAAGTTTCTCGTGAACCTTATCAGCACTTAAATAATAAAATCTGACAGCCTTCAAAGTTAGTTTGTTAGGTTTGGAAAATATCATACTGGCAAAAATGTTTCATCTACACAGTGTGTCAAATCACCACAAATTATATGGCGTGATCTTCATGTCTTTTGGTTGTTGTTACTCTAAGGTAATTAAGAGCATGAACCTTCAGTAGTATCTGTCTCAACCAGCTACACCCTGTCTTTGTCTCACCTGAGAACACCTGTTAACAAGATCTGATGTGACTAGTCATTTACAATGACTCACAGTTGATGGTAAAAGTTGGGCTCTTATCCCAGATGCTTGTATGAATTTGTATTTCCAGATAATTGTCACAGAAGTAACATCAGAATACAGCCAGCGAGGTCTCTCCTGTTTTTCTTCTGTACCAACATGTCTGCATTTGTCTTAAATGAGAACGTATTTATTTCAGGCTCAAAGACGGGCACGGGAACAGTCATCATTCAGGTGCAGGATGTCAACGACAACATCCCTGTGATCCCAACCAGTGAGCTGTCTTTGTGTCAGAAGGAAGGAGTGACTGGCTCTGTGACAGTTGTAGCTGTAGACAAAGACCAGCCTCCTCTTTCTTCACCATTCTCCTTTAGTTTGCCAGATGGCAGTGATGGCAAATGGACTGTGACAAAATTTAATGGTATGTGTTAATGTTTTTACACAACTCCTATGTCTGCATTGGAGAAAACGTGTAATGAGGCAGTTTGTAAAAGTACTTTTTTTAGCCACAGCAAAGGATTACAGATACCTTAATGAATTTCTTAAACAGCATATGTAAGTTTTAGAAATTCATATCTTAAGTCATATCTTAAAAAGACTTTGTGTGAAAGTTACTAAAATAAGCCACTACCACAGGCGACTAATTTGTTTAAGTAAAAGTAATAGTGCTAGTAAAAGCCTGCCATTCAAAAGTAAAAGTACATACATTATGTACAAAATATACATAAAGACATTGTCATACTTCAGAACCCATTTTATGATATGTAACAGAGTTTAGAGCAGTCTATGGTAAAATTAATGCTTAAAGACAAGTATCTACTATATGTTATGTTATTGTACTGCTCATGTTTAATTGGGTTTATAAACAATCTCATTCTATTAGTGACTGCAGCCACTTTTGTAGCTTCTTTTTTATGTTTTGGGCTAACACTCTAGGTTATGGAACATGAATATTTTAATTAAAAACATCTTTGGTTGGAACATTTGCTTAATTCATTATAAGCATTAACTCCGATATGATCTAAAACAGGTTTAATCTGTGTAAAAGGTTTTTATAATTCTTACACAAACAAGTCTCATCATATTTATTTTACGTTTCCTTCACAGACACATCAGCTACACTGAACCCAGTCAAAGAGCTTCCTACAGGGGTATATGATGTTCCTGTTGTGGTCAAAGATCTGCAAGGCCTTGGTAAAACACAGACAGCAAAAGTTAGAATCTGCCAGTGCGTGAATGGAGTGTGCTTGGCCAAGCAAACGTCTGTGTCTTTAGGGCCACTGGCTTTATTGGCTATGCTGCTTCCTCTGTTACTCCTCCTGCTACTTTGTGAGTACCCCCATATTATACTTTTGCCAGCAGAAACTTGTAGACTACACTGTGTACATGTGTAAATATGAAGGAAGAGTTATAAAAATATTAAGTTTTGTCACTGAATTAAGCATTATATATTGGAAACTGAGCACTGACATTACTATTATGCTCTCTTTACCACACACGGAGCGCTGCTTATTACAGAATTGCACTCATTTCTAACATTCTCGCTTTATTCTTGCAGGTTTGCTCCTCATCTTTTTCTGTGTGACAAAGGGTGACAAGTTGGAACTTGAAGATACAGCAGACAGTGGTGGAATCCTGCTCAAGTCAAACACTGAGGGCAAAGGGGAGGAAGTGGTAAGGACATAATAACGAAAACATGGCCTTGGCTTAGAAGCTTGTAATAGCATCTTAGTTTTTCATACAAATGTTTTATTTATTTATTTATGTATTCATATGTCTTGTTTTGTTTTACAGGATCCTAATCTCATTACTGTCCCCCCTGTGGCACAAACAGAGAAGAGCACGGGTATGCTGAATTCTGCATGGCCAGGGATCAAGAGCACAAGCACAATTGGAGCCCATAGCATACATGACAATGGGATCTATCAGCCTGGTGTTGACATGCAGGAGTTCTATTCTACTCAGTATGATGCTCAGTATGGTGCTCAACAATATGGGGGTCAGTTTGGAGGTGTCCAGCATACTGGAAGTGGTGTGGGCTTTGACAGCAGATACCTTGTCCAGGACTCATCTAATCTTCGCCTCTGGCAGACAAATGGCCGCTATCTAAAGCAGGTAATATTTTAGAGTTAGAATTAAATGTGTCCTTTTTTTTGCTGTTACATGTAATAATCGTCTAGCTCTGTCTCTAAGCTATTATAGTATTCTCTGTAAACTTTAATATTTCTCAACTTCTTTGTGACATATATTTTTCCTCTAACTTGTTGGTGACTTGTGTGTTTGCTGAGTAATAATGAAGTACGTCACTTCCAATCTTCCAGGCCTCATCCACTGAGTAATAATTCTCTTCCTCTTCCCTACACTTGTCTTGCAGAAGTTGGGCTATCTGGGAACAGAGGAGGATGGGCGGTACGCTGATGACATCATGATCCCCTACAAATCTGAGGGGAAGGGCTCTGCACATGGTTCAGTGGGATGCTGCAGTGACGTTGGTGACAATGATAACCTTGACTTCCTAAACACACTCGGACCAAAGTTCAAAAATCTTGCAGATGTCCTCTCAAAGAGATGAACAATAAGCTCCAATACAATGTTGTTTACGTTTCACTGTACAGGATGTAGTGGGGTCTGCGATATGAATGCTTCTTGGTATTCCCCTGAACATGAATTACAAAAGGAACAAGCAGGTCATGTCAGTGTGTGCATGCACTGCTCTGCTATTGCTCTTTGTAGTGTTTTTCTTTGCTGCTTTTTGGCAAAAGTCTTTTGCACTGAAAACTATGCAGATACAGTCAGTTGTACATATTTGTGTTGCGTATTACTGTGTATTATTGTGTTTGCCTTTGAAATCTTGGTTTAACAGGTTCATAATGGTTGCTGTATTGCAGTAATGGCTGTGGGATTTTCTGTAGTAGTAACAACTTTGGGTATTTTGGTTGTTATTCATAATCAGTGTTTGTAGCAAATGATTCAATTATGACAAGTTTTGATATATTTTCTAAAGGAAAAAAATAAAAAATAAGACAAGAATACAACTTCAATTTGTTATATTACAAATTGAAATTGAATACAACTTCAATTTGTAATATAACATCAAAGATATTTCAAATTAAGTACTTCTTGTTATTTATCAGTTTTAAATGATATGTTACTTGACTTCCAGTTTCCAGTTTCCAAAGCATAAATCAACAAGTGTGTGCAAAAACATTCCAGTGCAGCTTTAGGCAATATATAGGGCGTAGTTTAACGTCTGTGTCATTGTGACTATTGCAACACTCTGATTGTAATTGTGTGAAAGTAAGCACATGGGCGTGAATGGGAGGAGTGAGGAGTCTGTGACACTGCCTGTAACAGTCTGAATACTAGACACACCAGATGAGACAAAAGCTAATTTAAAAAAAAAAAACAAAACTCAATAAATCTGCTCATCTGACATTTCCATACGTTTATTTTAAAGATGTAATTATATGTTCAACTACATACGATGTAATTTTTAGAAATGTTTAATGGAAGTGAATTTTAAATACATTTGTAATAGGCCATAAACTGTTTGAAGTGGAAAAACTGCAATAACTATGCGCAAAAGGACTTTCTTACTGCTTTGAACTTTTCACAGAATGTTCGTTTTTAATACACTTGAAACTGAAAAATAAAATGGCTTCGTTGTGCTGTTTTAGTTTGTACTTTAACAGAAGGTAATTATACAACAAGTTGTTCATTGTGCTGTGTGTAATCCGTGTTAATAATTTACTGGGTGTGGCACTCTGAGCTTGCGCAATATCGAGGGCACAGCTTACAACTACTGGCAAACATCTTACCTCTGGCAGCAACTATTTACCTCCAGTCTTCTGCAGATCACACTGATGTATATGCCTTTCCCAAAATTATCCAACCTCCTCCATGACAACAACTCACTTCCTGCTTCTGCAAAGTTTAGCTATAAAATAATTGTGCTCCTTTGTAAACAATAAACTCATTCACCTTTGAAACTGATTTTTACACAATACAAAGTAGCTGGAAGGCTCCAATTAATGTTATTTCTAACTAAATATTACACAAAAATTTCAAACAATTAGATTCTGTAGACATGCTTAGTTGCACTCTGCAAACTACATGCACTGAAAGTTAATTTGAAATCTTTTCTTTTTTGATGACATGCATGAGTGCAATCTGAAGCTAGAAATACAAGGCCCATCTGTCATGTAATTGTGGTAATGAATATCAAAGATGACAGAAGGGAGCATAAAAAGGGGAAATTAAATCTTGGAAGGAAACTGGTCTCTTGCTATGATCAAACACTGGAATCTTGTTAAAAATACAACAATATTATCAGCACAGATTATAGTAATACTCGGACAATTATGGGAGAATGTGAACAAAATATGAACATCAGCGGTTTCAGCTCAAATTCCCACTGGTGCCAATTAAATGAATCTTGAAGTCACTTAATTCAAAATAAAGAACAAAGGCACTTAACCTAGATAACTAAAGAAGGCATCAAAACACAGATACAGTCCTAAAGAATTATGAATAATTTGGTAATAAAGAATCTTTTAAACTACTATTCTCTGCAGAAATAAAGGCTTTTAAGTATGACAGGCATTCTAGCAATCTGCAAAGATTCCGATTTGTATATTTTGATCTTTAAGAAACACACAAATTCTATAAATATTTACTGAGGGGCACAGGAAAATTTGTTGTAACAAGTTGTAGGTATAAGAGGATGTGCGCTTTTTGTCTTGTTCCAAGGGTGATATCATTGTGATAATGTTGCATTGTGACATGGGAGTGAACGTTACTTGAACAGCAAAAAACATTTGACACAGTTTAATTTTAGACGCTTCCTTCTCAGGGAGTGTGAAATGTATCATGGAAGTTCAAACTGTGAACTAGGGAGGAAAGAGTTTGACATGAGAGTTGTGATAAAGTAGCCTCATTCAGCCTCACAAACAAAGTTACACTGAAAAAAAAAAATTTCCATAAAGGCCCACTGCACAACAACATTTTCAGCTTTGCTAACATATGGTGTGCGCCATGGGAGCTACGTGACAAAAATACCATAGGAGCAATTAAAACCACAACAAATGAGAATTTTATATAATTTCTTTAAATATTATCAAGTGCATCCCTATGTAAAACAAGGGCACTGATAAGCTACATAATTCAATAGACCACTTTGTGTCCACCCTTATCAGAGCTGCTTGAGCCATCATTTCCAGTCACTTCTGTAAAGATGCAATTAATTCCAAAGCAGTAGCGTGAAATTAATTTATTGCTTGTAATTAGTTTTCGGCATACTGTGAAAACAATCTCTCCAGATAGTGTGTTTCTACCCCGCACCACAGAGTCTGAGGACACTTGGCTCCATCTGAGCTCAATATGGGGTGGAGCCTTTCAGCTGCCAAGAATGTAGAGCATAGAAACTTCTTAACCTCCTGTTGACTTGGCCCCAGGATTTATACTTTTATGTGGCATTTGCAAGATGTTTGAATTGCAATCAGTGCACATCGCAAAGTAATTTCTTTATAATATGCCTTAGGCAAGCACAAACCAGGTCATATAGAATTTAGGTTCATTTAATTACTGAATGCATGTGCTACTGCATTCAACAAGTCTTATTAAAATTACTATTATGTATTCATGAAATATATTATGCATTGTTTCAAATGATTCATGTGTCACTAATCGTGTATGATTAATTTGCACTTTCCACATGGAAGGCTTTTCTAAAGACCAGGTGTTATTACTATGAGTGACACTAGGTGTCACACTTGCTTCTTGTTTAGTAGCTGAGGGGGATATTTATAGAAGGTGGCTGATTTTAGTGAAGACTCTTCCTCTGTCTGTCACATGCAGAACAGAACACCTGAAAGCACTTCAATTAAGCTGTGAAGCCACGACAGCACAGTTAAAGTGAAGTGATGTGACAAGCTGTCTTGATGTGGCATATGCCACGCTGCACAGTCGTCACGTGCTCTTCGTCCCCTTCACTGATACTTGCTGTCAGTTATCTAACAAGATCAGGCTTCTTATTGCCCTTGTGTGCTCATTATGACTAAAGTGAGAGTGAAACTGACCACCCGGGTCCTGGGAATTTTATTTTAAATCATAAACATTATACAGTTTGTCTGAAAATCTCAAATGTTACAAAAAATACTAGGTAATAATACTACAAATTCATGTCATATGTGTGAGTGTATTGTCGTCATAACACCTACTCCAAAAGTACCATTATAGAGTACCTTCAACTTCTCATTCATTAACTATTCAAGAGCTCAAATTACTTGTTACCTCATTTGTTTGAGGTATTGTGTTTCTTCCTTGAGCTGCTGTCCATGTTATTCTCTTAATTGAAATATGCAGCTTACATATTAATTAGATAAATCTGTTTAGCAGTGGAAAGCCTTAGTGAGACATCTGGATCTTAATTAGTCAAAAGGATTCAACTGATAAACAGTCGAATGAATGTGTGTTCATAAACGCTAAATTATTTCATCCATGACCATTAACACTAGAATTCACACATACAGTATAATATTTATTTTCTAAACGTTATCTCCATAATATTTATTCTATTAGATGAAAATGCAGTTTTCACTTGATTAAGTGCTTTCTAAATATTTTGTAGTGAGTTTTTCCACATTGATATCTGATTATTATTTCATAGATCATACGTATCATTTTGTCTCCAAAAGGCTAACAGGAGGAGTGACTATCATTATTCTCCCTGGATTTAAATTTAATGTTGATATTACTGAACAGAAACCTTTTTTGTATAATTATAAGGAATTGGCTAGGCAGGAGACTGGGTGCGTAAACTCACCTGTACATTTTTTTTTAAATGACAAAAA
Organism: Helostoma temminkii; assembly: GCA_900302695.1. Classification (NCBI taxonomy): domain Eukaryota; kingdom Metazoa; phylum Chordata; class Actinopteri; order Anabantiformes; family Helostomatidae; genus Helostoma; species Helostoma temminkii. Next base: position 155,258 of record OMLM01000425.1, read on the forward strand.
CATGAAATTACTTTAGGACTGACCTCTTCTGTCCCAGTCATTCACAAACACAGCAGGATGTAAGGTTAAATTTCATTTTACTCTTCCTAAGGAGAATGCAGCATTGGAGCATCAAGCATTGGTAAAATTACCGTCATCTGATCACCATGATACAGTAATGGAGCCTCATACTCATTACTATATAGAGTTAATGACTAAGGTTGACCACCACTGAGGCCATTCGTCTCCGCAGTCGCACGCTGAACCACATGAAAAGGTTCATATCTGCATTTTTATACCTCCACTGACGAGAACTACTAAGTGCAATTAAGTCATAAACTTCAGCAGTATGCTTTCTGCACAATACTGTTCAACCACATAAGGCTTACACTATAGATAGCCCCTTTGATTCAGGAATTCACAGCTTGTCTTGTTGGTGTGAGATTGAAATCACTTTTACAATCACTGTATGTTGAAGTACGGCACAGTACACTTTGTTTAATGAATAAAAAATCTGTATATATATATATATATATATATATATAGAAGCTTCAAACAGAAAGATTGAAGACAATAGCTACGAAGGGTGTTGTTGGTGCAAGAAAGCCTTCTGAGAAGAAGGAATATATATTACAAGAGTTGCTGTCTGACAAAGAGCCTCAGTTTGACGCTGGTAGTCAGAAGTGCCACATATTAGCACAGTGGCCCTGTTAAATTTATCTGACAGAAACAAGAAAAAAATGGGACCTGACAAAGTGTTTTCCTCTGTAGTTATCATAATCAAAGTGAGCCCTCTGCAAAATCTTACTGTCATGTTTCACCAACTGCTAGAATTTAACAGCTGAACTGCAAGGATTTAACAGCTCAACACGTAAGGATCAGCAGAGTGTAAGTTGCCTGAGACAAGAAGAGACAATTTTCATGTGCAAAGTTGATTTTGGGGACTGATGTTAGACATTAAATCAGCTCAAAGACAGAGGATTACTCTGGCTCTCAGTGTGAAACCCCTGTAGTGAAGATCTATAAGACTGATCAGACCACCTTCTGTGTGGCAGCTGCTTTTGCCTCACTGCCAGTCTCTTGGCTGGGTGCAGAGACAGACTTCAACAGACTACAAAACAGCCTCGCACAGGGGTTATGCCCTGATAACCACACAGTCTTAGTGTGGAGTTTAATTGGCCCACTGCACATTTGACTTCAGGGAATGTTTTGACACCTACAGTATCAAAACAAGATGAGCTAAAGGTTGAAGCCGTAGATACACAATGTGCAACCAAGTCTCAGCCCCCTCAGTCCTTTAAGCTCGATGGCCATGAGAAGAAAGTGCATACTGATGAAGAGTCTTGGTAAGTTTGAATAATCATTCTAAATCAAAAACAAGGATTTTTTGGACTAAATAGAAATATTTTTATGGAATCTATTTGTGCCGAATGAATGGACAAATGTGTTCTTATTCCATAAATTCTACAAAAACACGGTATAGGATGAGCAGTATATAAGTTACTGAGTGTCTGTATTGGCAAAATCTATAAGTAAAAAATGCACACGCTGCATGTAAAAGAAGACACATAACAGTACAACTTCATTATCTTTGAATAAATGTATTCACAGTGGTAGCAAAAATCCAATAGTGCACAGCTGCAAATCTCTTTCTAAGCCCTGTGACCACTTTGTTGTTTATTTATACCAAAGTCTGGAGAAGTTAAACCATGCTGACATCCCTTACATGTCAGTCCCTTTCATGTTCTAAGACTGAGCTCAAAAGACATTTTTTATATCCACCAACACTGATGCTAAGGGAATACAATTTATTGATTTCCTGTCAGGCTTGGATCAACATGATCCTATCAGGAGGCTTGGTACATAACAACGCTGTGGACGGTGAGCAGAGCACAAATAGACCAGCAAATGATGATGTGTACTGTTGAAAACACAGTAGTTGACCTCATAGCTCATGCACCTGGCTCAGACAAAAGAGCACCACACAAATCTGCTGCGGTCTGTTGACTTCACTTGGTTTCTATAACCAGACAATTGGCTGATAGATGTCAGTGAAGACTCGATTGAACTGAGTTAGTAAATCAGATGATCAATAAAAAAATAAATCAAAGCAGCACACTGTACTTTCACAGATTTCTCCTGTGTTCTCTACTGCACGATGTGCCATGCGCCATTATAATGTACTTGGTTACGATAAAAATTTAAACAATTTCAAATGTGGATTAATTCTAACTACCAAGCAACAAGTTTGTATTTACTAAAATGATTATTATTTTTGTGCATATGTTCATCTACAGTGAAATGCTAAAACAGCAGGAAAATGGCTACGAATTTTTGTCTACCTCATCGTTTGGTCAGTGTTTCGGAAAGCTCAGAGAGGACTGATACCACTCTTATACTAGTTTTACTTGGATTTTCACGCACAACCATCTCTAGGGTTTACAGAGAATGGTCCGAAAAAAAAAAAATCCAGTGAGCAGCAGTTCTGTGGGCGCAAATGCCTTGTTGATGCCAGAGGTCAGAGGAGAATGGCCAGACTGGTTCGAGCTGATAGAAAGGCAACAGTAACACAAATAACCTTTGTCCATCTGTCCATCCCTTTATTACTACAGTGTACCCATCTTCTGATGGCTACTTCCAGCAGGATAACGCGCCGTGTTATAAAGCGTGAATCATCTCAGACTGGTTTCTTGAACATGACAATGAGTTCACTGTACTCAAATGGCCTCCACAGTCACCAGATCTCAATCCAATAGAGCACCTTTGGGAGGTGGTGGAACGGGAGATTTGCATCATGGATGTGCAGCCGACAAATCTGCAGCAACTGCGTGATGCTATCATGTCAATATGGACCAAAATCTCTGAGGAATGTTTCCAGTACCTTGTTGAATCTATGCTAAGAAGAATTAAGGCAGTTCTGAAGGCTAAAGAGGGTCCACCCCGGTACTAGTAAGGTGTACCTAATAA
>OMLM01000426.1:0-22096 GCA_900302695.1 Helostoma temminkii
GGTGGGAGATCGGGGAGGGGCTGGAAAAAAGAGCAACTGAGAAAATGAAACCGCTGCCAGTATATCGACTGCCACTTAGCAGGAGAAGAGAGAGCGCAAGTGAAAAAAGAAGACAAATGGTATTGCTGCATTGTAAATTAGACACAAAACAAATGCAATCTCAATATGAGTGGTAAGAACAGTAGGCAAAGTGTGGGACCCTCAAGGGCCACTGGGGTCAACCAAAGCAATCACAATTATGTTTGCTTATAATCAGCATAATGCCTCTGAATGCCTGCAGACACACGGCAGGGAGGCTAGCAACATTTACAGGTTGCCATATTGATTGATTCCAGCAAGGATGGTCTCACAGTAACCGTGGTAACGGTTACATATAACGCACGATGCCCGGGTCCGCCTTCGTCTTTTAATAGTGGGCTAATGAGCGACCCCAGAAGCAGAGTCAGAGACAACAGAGGCAGAAGGAGCTTGGGAGTGAGTTGTGTGAAACTGACAATCGCAGGCAGACAGAACACGGACCATTACTGCAAACTGAAATCATCTCAATTCCACAACAGAGTTCATCTTGGTCACAGTGCTGTCACCTGCACTCCCTCCCACTGTTCCATTATCGTTCTCCTGCTCGCTCTATAAAAACTTCAGCCACCGCTGTAACTAGTAGTCTTAAACTGCGATGCTGGCCAGGCACCAGAGTATGTGGGAGAGGGGCAGAGGAGCATGGCTGCGAGAAATTACATTATACTGTAGGAGGGACAACGCTGAGCTGAAAGCAGAGAGGAGCACAGCAAATTAATTAGAGCAAGCTGCCAGAAAAATGCATTTCAATACCATAGATTTTCATTTTAATTATCAACAAAAAACAGGCTAATATAGTGTCAGAAAATCTCTTCCATCCCGCCTGGAAATTATTTTTTTATGTTCTGTATCAGTGCTGTAAATATCATACAGTGGATCCAAAGCAATGTTTTATAATACAAAACACTCATTCATGCTATTGCCTGTGTACAATCATACATGGAATTATAAAACAACTAAAAATTAAATTTTCATATGGTAAAAGAAGGAGTGAAAGCCACAAATTAGTTAGCACATAGCTACAAATGAAGGAAAAAAGAGAGGTATTATCTGGCATTCTTCATAACCCTTACACAGGTGTAGTGTCATGTTCTGGTACAGTGATTTATCTTCTCTTTTTTTCTAAGATAGCCCTAATTCATTATTAAATTTTATGGGCTGCTCAGCACACCAAGGGTGCACAACTTGCAGCCACATTTGTAATAATTTATGCTACCATACAAGTGTCCTTTTGTCAAATTACATGGATACATCTCCCTGCTGAAAGGGGAACAGACATTTGGAAACCAAAGACAATATTCATAATATCTGTGAATGTGCGATGAGGAATCGTAGCCTGCAGGGACACATGTCCGATCACCAGGCAATATCCATCTGAGACGTGACATCTCTCAAACAGCGGTCCGACACTTTGCAGGATACATAAAGCATGAGTGGAACATGACCGTGAGGTTATAGTTTCTGACAGAAGTTACTTGACACTGTGTGTTGAAAGCATGGCTCTTATCCTAGCTGTTTTCTTCTTCTAATGGTGTAGTTACTTAAACATGTGTTGCATGTGTAACTACTCCAGGAGTCCAGGGGAGGAATGATATATTGGTAGCTGTCCGGCAATGTTTACAGTATGTATTTGGACAGTGCCACAATGTTTTTATAATTTTGTCTAGGCTACCGTAATAGATTTAATATAAAACAACGAAGATGTGCATGAATGAAGTGTAAACAATCAGAATCAAATTACTCTAAGTGCTTGGCCAAATATTTTGGATGAACCATGTAGAAATTATAATCATTTGTATTTACAGATCTCCAAAAATACTTGGACCGCTGGCTGCTCAGCTGTTCTACGGCCAGATCTGTGTTATTCTCTTATTTGTTCAGTTCATTCATACAGTTCATTCAATCCACTGGAGAGATAGCAGGGGCATTAGCTGTGTCTAAATCAACTATTTGGCGCATTCTTAAAAAGAAACACACACATTGATGAGCTCAGGAATGCCAAAATGCCATAAAAGCAACTGAATTATTTACGTGGTGACACCCTCAGTACACCCCTTAGTATGTAGGTGTGTCTGCAAGTTTCATACAAGATGTTAACCACTGGTAACTTGGGTAAACCAGATAGATGGGAAGATAGGATTGGGAACCAAGGAAATACTACCATACTACCTATACATGGTGGAGGTAGTGTTGTGATGTGGATCTAAAATGATGAAAATAGTAATGCAACTGAACCGACTGTGTGCAAACTGTATGTGTGGCTTGATGTGGAGCATAACTTGATAAACGAAGGAGCTTTCCTGTTATTAACACACTAACACACACTATTGTATTTGGAGTAATAAACTTACAAAGTATCTGTATTTTAGGCCGTGGGAAGTATCTGACGCTGTGGGATGGGAACATGTTGGAATTAGTCATGGTATCACACTGACCGTGTGAACGCTTTGCTTCTGTACAATTTCATTCATGCTATTTTATGCATTTGAATATATTACATTTTAATACTGTGTAAGACGCCTCTATCTATAATAGGGATATATGTGTTTTGTTTTGGTGCGATTATGTCCACTGAAGCAGAGGAATGAAGTGGTTCAGTTGCTGTCTGAGTGGCATCCAATTAGCTCACTGATTGTTAAAGAGGAACAGGCTTAGGGAATCATTTACTAAATAAATGGCTATAACTGGCTATAGAACAATGGAAGCCCATTTCTACAATTCAAAAAAGAGACGAAAACTTTGTGATTATGAAAAAAAAGGAACAACAATTGAACTTTTAACTTGGTATGACACATTTTGACTCTCGTAATTTTCACTTTTCATCTTATAATTTCAATGTATCTTTTGTTTTCATCATAATAAAGTTTTCCTATTTTTTTCTCATGACAGAAACAGACTTTTATATGTAATTAACTAGCCAGAGGTCTGGCATAAAAAGCATTAAGCATAAAAATTAAGCAATCAATGAAAAAATTCCTATATGTCTAACTGTGCATACAAAGTATTCTCCATTTTACTGCTTTCCAATCATCAATAAGTTTTGCTCAGCACAGACAAACTGATGCACGCTAGGTTGATGTTAAAGGAAATGTAACCCCTGAGGCAGCTCACATCCAGCACTGAATGATGGACTACTGATTTATCTTTCCCATGTAAATCCTGTTACTCGCCATCTAATAAATTAATGATGAAGGTAAAAGTATCAAATGCAACACTGAACATTTATGCCTGAAAACAGCCATCTGTGTGTTTATCAGTGTGTGTATAATGGCCTGTGGCTGAGGACAAAAGTTCACACAGAATGAAAGATGAAATTGTTTTTCGTTATTTCATTCATGTGAAGTACAAATACAGTTTTGATTGATGTTGCAATCATCATTAGGTAAGATGCATAGATAAAGGACACCATCACTTTTATTTTAATGTGCTTCCCAAGAACATCAGGTACATTAAGCGCTACACTGGCATTTGTTTGTTCAGTGTGCATTTAAACTGATAACTCACATAAACAAATAAACAAAGCACGCTGTATTCAAGATAAAATCTATCACTGAGCATGAAATGCTTACATGCAACATATGCTCCCTTTGCATTAACTGCTTTTAGTACTGCTTTTTATTACTAAAAGATAAAGTCTTTGGTAAGTATTCTTACTCTCTGCGCATTTTGCTGCATTGTACATTTATTTTTAAAAATTGCAGTTTTGCTTATTACACACAATAATGCACGATGTCAAGTCGTTTAAAAAAGATAGCAGAAACTGAAATCTCTCATTAAGGATTCAAATGTCCGTTTCTTGAGTCTAGAAAGTCGCTGGAGTTCATCTGTTCCATAGGTTCCCACAAGTTACACTGGTGGGTGAGAATCTGACCCCAGTATAATGATTTAATGCTTGTTTACTATATGCGTTATTCATTTAACAAGTTATGTACCCTGTAAATGATAGAAATGTCCACATCTATGATGCTGTATTTGCGCTTTACTCTGGTCTTTTTAAATACATTTGGAACTATTTACTCATGTCTTTCAAAGCTCTGTAGCTGCAGTGTCATTTTAAGTTGTCCAGCCTAATCAGTTATTTTTCCCTACATCACTTGAAGTAATGTCCCAGTGAAGGCTGGATGCACTGGACCTTTCTAGTCAATAAAACACCATAGGTTAAGATTATGAATCTCTATGTTACACATTATATATTCTTTATATGATGCCGCTTACACCAAGATATATTAAGCAACATGCAGTAAATCTTACCATACAGTATGGGTTTCCATCTTACCTCTGTATTTCTGCTCATGAAGTCTTTGAATTGTGAATTGTGATGCCTTCACCCCTGCTGTGTGGAGGTTGTTGGTGACTATTGTTTTTTGGGTTATTTTTCCTCACATTTCTCATAGTACTTCTGATATCAGCAGTTTTCCATGGCCAACCTGTCCTGTGTATGGTGCTCGGTACACCAGTGGTTTATTTGTTTTCCGAGACATTTTCCAAGTCCTTTTCTGCCATAGACACTTCTGAGGTTTTCATGTTGATTTATCCTTTTTAACAACAAATGTCTTCACGGGCAAAATGATTCATTTACTTCTAGTTATTGAACAGTCTGCCTCACAGGACACACTGGAGTAACTCCTGTCTATCACAGTTTGCAGTATTTTTTGCAAATTTTTACAAAAGTTGTTGTGTTCAGTGTTGGTCAATGTACATGAGTTTTGTTTGTTTTTTTGTGTGTGTGTGTGTTTTTGTGTTTGTTTGTTTGTCTTTCAGCTTATCCTGTAGTCAGGATCACCACATCGGAGCATCGATTTGGTACATATTTTACGCCAGATGCCCTTCCTGACACAGCCCTCACCAATTGCCAGGCTTGGGTCCCAGTTCTAGCACAGCTGCAGCTGATAGCAATATATCGCACTGAGTTGTGTGTGAGCTTCAGAAAGTAGCTGAGGGCACTTAATTTAATGGGATGTGGTAGCAATCGAGATGACTGCTCAGCAGCTCTGACTGACGATGTCATCTCAGAAGAGTCAGTTGACAGTTAAGTCACCTCTCAACTGGAAATAAGTCAGTGCTGGAAAAACAGATAAAGAACTGCACAGCACAGCAATATAGTGGCATAGAACCAGTGAGCAAACCTACAAGTCACAGGATTCATTTTCTACTTCATAGTGTAAAATTTTCACATGCCTCTCTGGCCACTCTTATCTGAGTATTTGAGTGTGGAGTGTGTGAAATGGACCATGCGTCACTTGCATCGTCTCTGTAAATCAATCTCAATAAAAGGAACCATGTTGAAGGACAACACTGGTTTGTGTTTGTACAGCCGAACATGCGTGTGGGATGATAGGGCATTATTGCCCATTTTTGCTTTTTTTCCCTTTTCATTATTTCTTTAGAGGTAGTAAAAATAAGATTTCACTCATATTCCCACTGCACCCGGTAACCCTCCACCCAATCCACCCACCTGCAACACATACACATGTGTGTTTGTCTCACTGTACTTGTGAGGACAATTGGAGATAATGCATTCCAGCTCCTTATCGTAACCCTAAATGCCTAACCCTAACCAAAACCCAGTTCTAACCTTAACTCTAAACCCCCAAAAATGCTCTTTAAGCTTTCAAAGTCTGGCTAAAATGTCCTCACAAGAATAGTATTTGAACCAAACACACAAGTAAAAAAACACACGCTTCCCCTCACACATACTCTTTCTCTCTTGTCCCTCTCTTTTCTGATCTTTTTAGACTGTATCAGCTCAACGGTTCTCCACACAGTCAAATGTACTGTGGTAACAAATCTCTAGGTCTAATCTCACCTGGGCTTATGTCAGGGATGTTGTGTTCCAATCTTAGCACCGAACACTCATGTGATTAAATTACTGGGGCAAATCAGCTGAGGCAGTGAGGGACTGTGGGCGAACACATTGAGGCTCTCTATGTGGAAACGTCCACCTAACAATGCAGGACAGTATTACCAGACAAAGCTCTGTCAAGATCAACGTGTCTTGATGGCGGGCAGAATAAAATAACACAGAACAAACAGAACGATGATTTTGTCAGAAGTGGACGTGGTGGCATTGATGCAATCTGCTGCAAGTCAGGCAACAGGGTGAGCAAAAGCTTTGAGTAAAGCTGGGCAAAGCTGCATAGGCTCCATCAAGCTGTGTGAGTATAATGAAAGTGGAAAGTGGAAAGAGGCTGTGATCTTCAGAGATCTCAAACATGACATTATGGGGTTAACTCACTGTGTTAGAAAAAAACTCTTTATCATAAGAGTCACTTTCAGTTTGTGTTGGAGAGCACAGACAGGCCAGAAAAACAAACATAACATCTAGTTACTGAACATCACTCTTTCAGTTGTAGCTTTAATCCCAACTTCTCCTCCATCCCTGCAAATAATAGCAGAAAGTTAAGTTTATAACTTTACTGGCCTGTTGCTACTGGTGCTATAATGTTTAAGCTCTGCTAATACATTTTGCTATTTAAAAAAATAGATTTAATATAATATTTACTTTATGTGAGAGGGGTAACCCACAGCTTTTCTGTTAGCTTCTCTGGTACCAGTTTATATACGTCTTTTGCTCATTTTCTAAATAAATAATAACTCACAAGAGAATACATGATATTGGGTTCACAAGACTGAGATGATTTTAACATTGTTTATTAAGAAATATTTAATGAGGACTATATGAATCACTATATGACTTGGAAAAAAGTGGGTTTTACTCAACTGAAAGTCACAAAATACAAAACAGGTGCATTTTGAAATCTTATCTCTAACTAATCATGCAGTGTAATGTCACTTCAGTTCTACTCTGCTCTACTGTGTTATGTGAGTAATAAATTATCACATCTATAAAAAGCACAGTAAAAGATTTTACCACAAACTCAACTTCCTTTGCAAGTTCTTTTAGCTGCAAAGTAAATGCCGATGTCTCTCATTGTAGCCTTCACTCTGGCTCTTGACGGTGGAAATTGAGATGCAAAGCCATTAGTTGCTGTTGTGTGGCTTTTAAATGCTTTTTTTTAACAGACATGGTTGATTTTAGTAGCGAGCTGTGGTGCTTCTTTAACTGTCTTTGCACAGTGGTTATGTTAGCAGCGGTACACTGCGCTACTTTTTTCCAGCTCTTACATATTGTTTGTGTCTTGTCTGTCACTCTCTCACTGTTTGATGTTTCCCCGGGTTCCCAAAACTCAAATGAATGTGGCAACTTTAACTGCTTCTCCCAAGTTATCAAGTAATTTATTATTTCCAATCTTTTTCCTGTGATGCCAGAAAATCTCATTTGCTAGTTATGGACTATATTCGATCAATTTATTGATTCATTAACAAAGTCTAAAAGTGTATTCATACCTACAGGCTTTAGTCCATTTAAATAAAAACTCATCAAGTGATTCGGGCCAAAGCGAATGCACTAAGGTGTAAAAATGCCCGAAGGCTTCATAAATGCATAATGAAAACTGGTGTGACAGAGAGAGACAACACAACTTCACACGGGTCTCAGTTGGATCAGCTCGAATCCGGAACAACTGAATCACAATCCAAGAGTCCTTACTCCACAAAGTGAAGATATAAAAGTGTGGAACAGTGACTGTTTAAAATAACAACACTTTTCTGCTGCTCTGTAATTGATTTCTTCTGTTTTGGGTGGGGGTGACCTGAGCCTACTGCAGTGGCATCACTGTACCAATAGAATGAGTCAGACCCTAAAGGTTGTGTACATATACACAGTATACAATATTTTGTGTATATATTTGACAGTGTGTGTGCAGCCCTTACCTTCACTAAAGGCTTTTTGTACCATTGCTTACGTCTTGGAAATGAGGCATTTCTATAGCCATTCTTCAAAATCAGCTAATCCTGGATCTGCGGGGGTTGTGAAAGATGTTAAAAGCTGCTACTGACACACACGTAACCCTTTTCCTTTTCGCATAGCTCCTGTGTATTCTGCTGAGCCTGTGTGAGGGTCAATTCTATTTGAAGAGCTAGCTTTGAACTTGGGTGGCCAAATTGAAACGGTACAAATGCTTCACACATTGATTTCCCCCATCTACCTTTTTTTCTCTTCAGGACATTGCTGTACTATAAAAATATTAAAACTACAGAGAAAAGATGCAGGATTGTATAGACTCTATTTAACTGAAAGTATTGAATAGCCTATAATTTCAGTAAAAAATTTAGTTTATCATCATCATCATCTGCATGTTGAGCAATGTTCTGAAAAAAACAAGTGTAAATCCCTGAATGTGAAGCATTTAGATATGGGCATCCATGTTTAAAGCCACCTCTGGTAATTCCCACGAGCAGGCGTTAGGGAATCCTAACAGCGAGCTCTGGGGCAACACATTTATGGAGGTGAGTTTTATTTGTATTTGTATTGTTGCTCTGTTTTTGGCATTACTTTGTTCTATGCTGTGCTGCACAGTGTTTTTCTATTAATCTTGTACAATACATTACTCAAGTTAAAATTTACAGTAAATAACAAAAAAATGTTATCATGCTCCAATTATTGTATGAAGAAGGGTATAAAAGTAGTTGTGATCACCACAATGACATTACTTCAGGATGTGGCTACAGTTGCACACACCATCCTGTGTGCAAGAGGCAGTGGACGTTTCCAACCCTCAGTTTGACAGTTATTACATCATTCATTCTTTTTCTCGTATAGTTATGTTAACCTGAGCATAGACTGTCATATTAACTGACATAGACTGCCATTATTTTAACCTTCTTTTTGGTGGCATTGCTAAAAAGAAGACCTTATTGACCACAGTGTAATTACTACCAATACAAGTAATGGCCCAAGCTATAACAAACTCTTCCTGTGATTTTTAGTAAAGTGAAACTTTGGGAGAGAAGAATGTGATTGAATTACTAACTAGACATGGTTTTATATGGGACTGTTTAGAATGATGGAGGTGAGACAGGGTAATGTGTTAGGGACATTCCCTTTCTTCATCATCGTGTTGCAGGCTGAAACAGAGGTAAATGGATGAAAGTGTGATTCAGACAGCAGTGGTGGCCCAATCAATTGTTTTTCAGATGCTTGCATTACAACCCAGGCATTTTAAACACTTGTCTGTGTCTCAGAGCTGTACTCCACTGTGAGATGCTTCTTCTGAGCCTCCTCCTTTCTAATGATGCATTGATGGCGTCAAGCCAGCCATATGCTAAGTAACTGAGTGGCAAACCAGTAACGTATAATCTTTCACTTAAAGTCAAATATACCAGGGTCTTAACTATTTTATTCTGAGATGAATGGGCAGGCTTATTAAACAAATACAGATGCAAAAAGCTGTTGTCAAGCATACTATGTCATTAGCATAGAATAATCAAATTATACACTGCACATATCCTTGCATAAAGTTCCCAACTTCAACCTTGTCCTTGATTCACCTGATCTCTTGTGAACACCACAGATGTCATCCTACAATAACGTCACAGAGCAGAAGACATGTCAATAACAATGGGGCTAAATTTCCAAAGATATATTTAAAAGCCTTAATAAGGATTTGAACGTGAGTCTGTCAGATATATTTTAAAATTATGACAGTATTTTAGCACTGTCTTTTGTGAAGGAGCTGCTGAGGAAATTGATTTGGATATGTGTGTTCACTGGGCATGTACTGTGCCTATAGCGTATACATGTGTGTGATTGATTTATTGAGGTAAGCAGGACTGTTGTAATGCCGATAGCTTCTCGCTTCAAAGTTGAATCAATACCTTAGACTGGAAGCCAAAGCCGCAACTGGCGTCCAACCTATCCATGCATCTATATTAATTCTGCCTTTGCAAGCTCATGTAAAACTATGTGGTCTAAGCCTGCTGTGCATGTGAGCGTGTATACAAAGGTGTCTCCTGAGAAAGTTTTTTTTTCTTCCCTAGACATACCCTTATTCTGATCCATTTATCAAGCCAAGAGGAAACAAACACGAAAGGAAACTATTTTGGTGCATTTTGTTATTATTATATAATCTGGTTCTATGAGAGATATACTGTACTGTGGATTCTGCACAGCAGTGGACAAGGTGGTATATGTATCACCACTATTCAATTTCTTAAACATTTGAAGTACTGGCTTTCTATAAAATCAAAACCATCATTCATCCATCCATCTATTTATCCATCTGTTATCTCAGCACTTTTTAAGGGTCATGGGGGCGCAGGTCTACATGTGTGATCACTGATCCTGAACTGATTATACCACAATGAGTTTTGGACTGTGAATTTCTGGAAACCGGTAGAAGCTGAGACCATGGGATGATGGGCGACCGCTCTACCAACTGCTCCAGTGCCACCCCCTCAATGGATGCTTGGGCCAATTTTTAAGAAATTCTCTCAAGCCATTTCTGAGAGATTGCATTCAGTGAATGAAATGGACATGTAGTGACACTAACCTCTTTCCCTTAGTGCTGCAAAAATGCCCACCAAAGTTCACTGAATAACATTTTGTACTCTTTGTTTAATCCACACTGTAAAAATCATGTCACTATGGTAACGTTGCCAGGTTTTGTAAGATAGCACATGTATAGATATCTATAAAAAGCCCTTCTGGGTGGATGGTTAAACTGTTAGTAAAGGAAAAAAAACGTGCAGCAACTAATTTCCACTTTGGATGGATTAAATTGGATATAAGGTATGAATACAGTAATTTACCCATACAATAAATCTGTTGTATGCGTAGTTTTGAATTAGGACTCATGTGCTTCAACGTAACCAAACCATGATGTTTTCATTGCTGTAACCAGGTGTTTATTTCCCTTTACTGGAAGACATGTCTGCCAGAGTGCTGTTTTAAGGGATATTTATAGGACAGTGGGCTCATATTTTAAGAGAATTGTGCTGTCCACCATTAGGGTGCTATTGCAACAAACACCTGCTACCATAGAGGTGCTATTTCACCACATGCTCCTCTGGCTCATGTAGAAGAGGACAAACCACCACATACAGTAGCTGAATCAGGTTGTAGGTAAAAATTAGGGACTGGGTAGTGAATAGAGTAGAACATGTAGCACATAAATAAAATACTTTGTTGGTGGAAAGTGAACAAAACTAATTGAAGAGTAAAATACCTTACCAAATGCTTGTTGTTTGCAGCCATAATACTTCTGCCCTCAAGTGGCCAAACATGCATTAATGCAGGATTAAGAAAGAACATAATTAAGTGTTTTGTTCATTGCCTCATTCTCTCACACACATGCACAAGGAGCCACTCCAGTAGATCATTTTGGCTCCAAAGCCTTTTGAAAAAAGGGCCTGATATGAAGTTAAACTCTGCTCTGGAGGAAGAGGTGATGGGAGTCGAAGAGATTGGTATAGTAATATGGTCATGATACAATGACAGGTCACAATGAGACCTGGTCATGCTTAAGGTACATACAGTACATTCTTTCTTTGCATGCCTGACTATGCTTATGTATCCGCACATGTGAGTGTACAGGATACATCTGGCTGTCTGTGATATTTCACATTTCTGTTCAGGCAGAGAGTAAGTAGGCTGGCACCTAATGAGCCGATTACTGGGAGCCAACATATGGTGTGTTCTGTATGGTTCTCCTGGCTCCACCATTAGCGCTGATGAGAGTTGGGAGAGATGAGGAGAGTGGGAGGGTCAGCACAGGGGGAAAAAATGCACCGATATGCGTTCACTTGCACACAAGCACAAAGCTAGCTCTTGATTACACAATCTCTTTGGGATGGAATGTACAAAGACAGGAGATGCAAGAAGGGCTGAGGGGTTTAGATTTCATCCATTTCCTCTAATGTCATTAAGAAATTCCTACAAGTCCACTTCAGATGATTTTTAAATGTGTCACATTATTTAAAGAAGTGCTTTTTAATTAATGAGGAAATGCCTCTGGCAGTGACTAATGCATTTTCTTCAGCATATAATAAAAGAATGAAAACATGTCATCAATTTATTTTTCCTGCAGAAATAAATGGATTCTTGTCTCAATAAAAGAGTCGAGGCAAATGTCTACATGTCTAGTTTACTTACAGCACAGAAATATTAGTATGATGTGCTAAAATCACCCTTTTCTTATCCAACCACTGTTGTCGTCAGGCAATTAAATGCAAGTGTTCTAAAAGAGACAGCAATGTGTGAGCATGATTTGATTAAACCCAAATATGACTGCAGCATGTGTGTTAAGTAATACTCTGTGACGAGCTTGCAGAGTGTTATCACTCAATTTTGATGTTTTGGCTCTCATCAGCATAATTTTCTTGTGATGAAACAGGCAGCTGTTTCTTGAAAAACACACTGTTTGCTACTTTTCAAGCACTACACAGCACACAGACAGATGTTGGAGACTCACTGGTAAAGATAGTGGAGCATTCAGCAGCTAAAGAGTAATAAATATTTCCCTGTGGAGCTGGGCAAGTTTTAAACTTAGCTAAAAGAAGAGTGAATATTACATTTGCATTTGTCACATGAACACAAATCTAAATCAATACTAATGATGATGCCCTGATCAACTTTCAAAGATTATTATTTTACATCTTGCTACACTGCCCCCTACTGACCAAATACAATTAAAAATATTTAAGATTCTAACAAATTATGGCAATTCTGCTTGTGGACTCCTACTAAGTTCATTTGGCCTTAGTACTCACAGTCTCCACTGACTCCTGAGGGAAATATATTGGTCTTTAGCTGTTAAATGCCTATGTTTACCAGCCAATAGCTAACTCTGTCTGCATGATTGATGGGATCAGGAAAACCAAAACAATAAGCTTAAAGATGCTAAAATGCTGGACACTTACTATACTTGTCTGTAGGTTTGACCCATCTCATGATTTTAAATTTAAGTATAAATTTCATTAATATTAACTGACATATCAAAGGCGTTAAAATTTGATTTTGACAGAGACCTCCCTCTACAACACCAACTGGCTTTAATGTTTTAATTTAAATTTAGGGGTGTATATTGTGGTGGTGTTGGTATCTATTGTTAATCCTTCACATGCTAAAAAATAGATCTGTTCAAGACTGGCTTTAGTCCCGATTGTCAATTGTAATTGCAAAAATAAAACCTATACCACCTACCATAAACCCAGTGCTTCATCCCGAATCTCACAGCACACAGAAAAACCTATGAAATATCTAAACTTTAATAATAAAATATTCCAAAATGAAAAGCCTTTTTATTAGTGCATAATTTAGGCTCATTGATTATTTAAAGGAGCGGGTGGGGACTGACTACACTCTGAAAGGTTGTACAGCACAGCCTCCTGCTACAGAAATAACCAAGAAGTGTAGGTTTGATATAACTTAATTCACCACAGCTTTGAGATGGATGTTCAAAAGACGTCTTCTCTGTCTTTCCATCATGTCATCTCATTGACAGCTTAGATTATACCATTTCCTGTCTTTTTTTCTGTTCTTTTCTCTGCTCTATCACCATGTTAAACTCATTTTTGACTTCAGCTACTTCAGCCCATCTTGTCCTGCCTTTACCTCAATATCTGTGTCTTCCTCTAAATCATTTTTACTGCACTCCCACCCACATTGTCCCATTTTGTCTTTGTCTGCCAGGAGTGGAAATGATGTAATTATAGAGTACTGGAGTCACTAATTTCAGAGTAAAAGTGAGTTTAAAAACATTAACTTTAATAGAAGAAAGAAAAAAATGTTTTTTTGTTTAAAAAGTTACAGCTTTCTGAGGTACTGTATTCCATTGAAACATTAAAATGCCTCCAACCTTAATGCTCATACAGTATGTTATTTTTACAACCCTCTTATATGATCAGTGTGATCCAGTGTTTTTAAAAGCACCTTAAAAAATACACAAGCAGGGGTCTGTTGAAAATGCACCCATTGGGTTTATGCACTGAATAAACAGAGTTATGGTTAGTGTAGAATGTTTGCTTGAAAAATGTTGTTTGCTTGAAAATGCAACACTTTTTTGTAGTAATAAATAAATTGCAGTAATTTCCTAATTACATTTGCATTGGCAACATATTCTAAACATACATCCAACTGCTACTACATCCTTAATGTCACATGACGTGCATCTTTCCAGGAAACATGCTACAAAACTTCCAAAGATGTCCAGCCCTGTCATATAATAAAAATGCCATATAAAAAGGGACTTTTGACAGGATGGTATTGATTCATTATTTAATACATATGTATTTCAAATTAATTCTGAAAATGTCTATGGATTAATTATGGATCCTTTTTATATATTAATAAGAGTTTAGGGAGCAAAGCATACTGTTTCAGAACAATTTCCGAACTCTGCTACTGAAAAATATAATAATATATAATAATATAACTGATTAAGTCTATTGTATTATCTTGTTTCAAAAGACAAAAACTGTAACACTGATTACTATAAAGTTTCAGATTTTACTATTGAATTACTATTTCATCTTACATAAATGTATTGTATAAAATGTGTTAACATCTTCCTGTGTGTCCTTCAATCACATGTGTCTGCAATGTCAAATCTAATATACTGCATAACTATTCCTATAGAAAAAAGATGACATTTACAGTACAGGGATTCAAATCAGGAATCAATGACAGTACAGTGGCATAACATGCCGCAGGAAGTAATAAAGAGACACTTTTCAAACACACACACAAAAAAAGCCTTCAGTCACCTTTGTCCCTGAAAACCCAAAACAGCCCTCAGCTACTTTCGTCCCAGCCCAGCATTATTTTGATCATATTTGTCTCTGCAGCGTCTGTCTTCAGTAAACACAGCGGGCAGCGGGAGATTGTAGATCAGATATAACACTGTCTGACCAAGGACGTGACGTGTCTCCCACTGTAGAGAAACTTATGAATTATAGAGACTGTCCTTCTGTGAAATATGACGTATTAGAATGTTTGTAACTTCCGCAAAAAACAATTAACACTTGCACGTTAGCTTTCAATAATGGCTAGCAGCTACAGTGAGAATGATATGACCACCAACTAATTATACCCTTAAATTTTACCTGGAGGAGGTTGTGTGTGTGTGTGGCACCACAAAACACATGATTTTCATGCAGGACTTTCTATTGACATTACTGTTACTGTTAAGTCTAAATGCCGTGTGGTCACTTGACCAACATTATATGAAGTTGAGTAAGTGGTCATCTTTAAGGCTAAAAAGTGATATTTTTAACTTCATCTAACCCTTTATTTATTTCGTAAACCTAACCATGACATCTCTTTGCCTAATCCTGATCAAATAGCTAGTTTGCAAAGTTGTTTTTCAGTGTTTTTGACCATTTAGTATGAAAACAAGTGTTACACCAGCTGCCACGTTGGTGTCAGCGTATGAGATGCCATTTTGGGTCCTGATGTCAGAAATGCAGCAAATTCATCAAATGCCAATGTAGTTGTAAGAGAGTTTGGACAAACAACCTACATAAGCGTTAAAGCTGTAGGACTTGTTGGAATTCTAAGCATTACCAATTTATTAGAAGGGAAAACTGGAATCAGGTGTAGATTACAATCAGGTGCAAGTCTGCTGCCTCCTGCTTTATTTACAGAAGATAATCTGGATCTTCAAGGTGATTTCTGAAGACGTAAGAAGAAGAGTTGCTGACTCATCCACCTGTAGAGAACAACAAGCACTATTGATAGCCTACCCAGGAGTGGTCACCAAGCACAGATCGAACCAAGAGCCTATTAGACCCAGAGTCCATCATCAGGAGATACTAATCTTCCAATAACATTGCTGCCTATCACCCATTTGCTCAAGATCCTGTGTGTGAGACAGAAGGCTACTGAAAAAATGTTCTGTGGATGGATGACACCAAAGTAGAATTTCTTTGTTTGGATGTGTCGTGTTACTGCATTCCAGCACAAGATGCTCACCACATCTGTTTCATGATGGTGGCACTATAATGATTTTTGGCCTATTTTGCTGCTTCTGGACCAGGACAGTTTGCTGACACTGGCAGAGCCAAGGATAAATGATTAATATGAATGTCTGAACTACTACGGACTGGATGGTCATTCATAACCTTAACCATGATTTTTGTATATAATAGTCTTTGTTTATGACCAAATACCTAAAAATCCAATACCATTCTCACAGCCTCTGTTGCAAAAGTATTCTAACAAGTCAAATTAAAATAGTAAATATGATCAACTTTACCTGCTAAATTTTAGCATAGTATCTTTATCATTGTGAGCATTGTGGCAAATTTTACTAAAGCAACGTTAGGTTGTTTTTACTAATCAGTGCAGTTTGTACAAAGGGGTTCACACCCTAAATGCATCAATATTTGTTTTATTTGTATTATTTGTGGGTATTAATAAACAAAGTATAATTAATCATGTATAATAGAACAGGAAAATGTAAAATAGCTTAGCTGTTTAACAAAAACCTCCATAAATTTAGGTTTATCTTCACTGAAAAACATACTGTAATGCTAAATTTATTCAAATGAGTTCAAGGTTGCTTTGTAACTACAATGCAGATATAACAGTTAGTAGAAAAAGTACTGTATGATGTATTTCTTTCTAATTTGGCAAAATTAGAAGGAGGGATAAAACCCTTTCAACCTGATGATCACTTATTGCATCAATGTGGTTCAGAGGATTAAAAAAAATTCACTGACACTATAGATTAGCATCTCTTTAAGAAAACAATCTCTAATCTTGATGTCAGCCATTGAGGCTTCAAAATGTTGCTCTGCTGCTATTGTCAGTGTTTAAGTCAAGTGTCATTACCCTGTTAAACAATGATTCACCCCTCAGGGAGGAAATAAAAATGAATAGCCTCATCAACACAATTATTTTTGGCCCTGTATAAAAAGATCATGACACTTGTGCTTGTTGACAGAAACGTCTTTGCCCATCACAAGTTTCAAAGACATACCCACGGTCAATTTTATACTTTCAAGTGGCACCCAAACTGTGGGTGCACATCAGTGTACATGGACAAGCCTATTACCTGTTACAGAACATCAAAATGAGCATTTCAGTCACTTACTGCCTATTGTATCTAGTCAGGGTCTTTTAAGTCACCTGTTGATACTAACATTGTGTATAACAAATGCTCCTCTTAGTGTGTCACAGCAGGGGATTTTGAAAGCTGCATTCAGACAGCTGCTTTTTGCTCGATGAAGGGTTAGCAAGGTCGCAGAGGCCTTTAGGCTTCAGTGGAAGAGGCTGGCTTTGTGTTTAATGAGCTTGGAGCAGACCCAGACTTTGGTCTCTTTCATCCTCGTAGCAGTCAGTACAGCCAGTTAGCTCAGTGAAGCAAGGAAGGACCCCTTTAACAAACCCCCCACCACCACCACCCGTCTGAGTCCTCTCTTTTATTTTACATCCAAGTCTTACTGCTTTTGTACCTCTCTCGGTTTGTTTCTTTACCTGGTCCAGTTGTTTCTTCTGTCGGATCCGCTCAGCGTCAGCATCGGCTGTGATCATGCACAATTTTACTTCTCTGCCTTCTGGCTGTCAATGCACTGCCTTGTTTCCTCCTCCTGCTGCTTCATTAGCTGTGGTTCCCTCACTATCAGGGCACAGACAGAAAGAAAGACACATGCAAACACAGAATTAATGCCAGAGTTATCTCTAAAATGCGTCACACGCATGTGGAACTGAGGTTAGAGGTCTAGACACAGCAATGCTTTGAAAGTTGTAGAATAGAATCATAAAAGACGTGACGTTCGGGGAGAATAATTGCTCTTCTTTCCCTTACAGCTGACAGGCTCTTGACCAAAACACTTAAATGCCATAGAGATTTGTTAGCTGCACAGATAGATGTTGTGGTAGTTGGTACCAGACTTCTGCCTGAAGAGGACATGCGGAACTCTGTCACTCTGTTACATTTTTGATAGATTATGCAGTTGAAACTTTCCATGCTCCTGTTGCAAAACTGCAAGAAAATTCTAGAGACAATTATGAAACGGAATGCATAGGATCACAGAACAGGATAGAAAAGAGGTAATTTTCTTCTGCCTAATAAGCCTGAAACCCCTGTGCCTTCATTCATCTTCAGAAGGCAGCCAGGGCAGGCTTGTGGTTAGAGACTGTCATACTGATGTAGTGGAAAAGGCTAAAGATCCCTGTTAGTGCCCAGATCAGGTGTCACTTGTACTGGCTGCAGTCCCAGAGTGGGCCATGATCTGCACTAGGGTCCCACATACTGGGGTGTTGAGGTGGTGGTGGTATTTTCAATGAAGCAAAGTCAACAACTTAGGACAATCCACCTCCTTCAGGTGGGTGGATTTCAATATTAAATACAATAAAGTCATGCTTTTCATTCGTGGGCATTTTTGTGGGTCGTCTACATATTGCATGATTGACCACAGGTGCAAATGTGATGGAAGCGGTTGTATTTAAATGAGGACTTTGTGTCTGTTTGGAGAGAATGACCAGGGTAAACACAAGACAAATAGAAGAAGAATAGAAAAGAATAGAAAAAGAATAGAAAGATTGCTATAACTCTCGGGGAACCAGCAACCAAATACATGTCACGATTCATTCAGAGTGAATGGAAACCAGAGTGGGCAGATGATATTGCTGTGAAAGTGAATTAAACATATGGTTAACTTTGATAAGAGATGCAGGTGAAACCTCCTTCCACTCAGTCGTGCATGTTTTCAGGTTAAGTCCTTCTCAACTGCTGGCTGATCCAAACAGGACTTTCTCCTGTGGAACAATGCATGTCTAAAAAGTGTTTTGTGAGAGTGAAGAATGAAATATCACATTAAGGTATGATGATGTGCTGTAATTAATATAAGGTTGAAAGGATCTGCCTTTGGTTGAGGGGGCACAGTAACTCGTACTGTATGTAGCCCACTGAACGACTCCAAAATGAAATCATTACAGACGATGTGTATTTTTTTCTTCATCATTTAGGTTAATATTTGGAATGATTAACATGCATTTTCAACACATTTTTTCATTTCTCTCCACATCATACTCCCTCAAAGAACACCTGCCTTTCAAAGGCATTAAATTCAGACCCAATTCCAGCTTGGTAAAGATTGCAAAGACTGCATGTATCCCCTTAGTAGATCAGTTTATGCCATTTTTTGCAGGTTTTATCAAGTTTGCACGTGATTTAGTACAAGCTAACCTTTAGTGAATCAGGCCCTGAATGTTATGTCAAGTAAATCTATCGTACACTAAGCAGAGAAGCTCCTCAATTAAAGACCTGTTCAACTGCTCAACTCCCATGCTCAAACTTCCACCAGGCCACTCTACTCATTATCACTCAGAGCTCAACTCAAATTCCATCCCACTCCACTCAAATCACACACATCTACTACATAAAAGGGAAAAAATCTTCACCATAAGCTGAAAGTCCTTAAAACTACATTGTCTGTCAATGAGCTCATGAATGACACAAGTGTTGCCTCCATCAGCAGAATGATGTCATGTGTCTTTGCCTTTGAAAACCATCGACACTGTGGTTAAGGCTTGTTTAGATTCATGGGTTAAAATGACTACCTCATTAGCGCATTTTCACAATCATGGCCACAATAATAGCCACATATATATAAGGCTCGGCAAAGATCATGTTAAGTGTCCGATGGCGATTCACGTGCATGAAAGTCAGATGTGATGAGTTGTGATTTGTGATGGTACATTTTGAACTTGTTAGCTTATATGCATTGCCGGCGGGTCAGTATCAGACTTCAAACAGGCAGGGCCATACCGCACTATGATTGGGTAAACAAACAGTTAGGTCCTAAAGATTGGGCATAAAACATCTCAACAGATCTGAAATAAAACAGTCAAGATGTGATCAAAGTGTAGACTTTTGGTGAAATTTGCACTGCACTGCACTGGTTACCGTTAATATTAATAAAATGGTTTCCTTGTGAATGACAAACTCAATACTAAGATCTACCAAATACTTGGCTTGTAGTGCTGCTCGCCGGCAGCTGATTGTGACTGATTGAGCTTTTTGTTTTCAACATTTCACCATTTGTGGGCTGAGAGAAGTGTAAGAAGAGAGAAGCTTTAGCACTTGGTTTTATGATTTGGATCTTATATAAGTGCAACTAACATAACTACCTGCCTTTAGTAAAAGCACCCATGTGATTGTGTGAGTAAATAAAGTAAAAGTAAAGAGAAAAGAGGAAAAATATTCTCCTTTTCTCAACTCAAAGGTCTGGCAAAGAGAAGGCTCACACTTCAAAGGTTGATGGTTGAATCCCTCCCTGAGGTAGACTAACCAAAACCTCTTTGGTGTGTTCACTGTGTGATGATTCACAACACAGCATGTACACTAAAATGAATTGCAGGTGGTCACTGAGAGATAAGACATCTACTTTTAAAATCATTTAATACATGTAAACAAGAGAAATGCCAGCGGCTGTTAGAATACTGAAACTTATAAAAATTCTGCATTAATTTAAACATGAAAACAGGGAAATTCAATGTAAAGCCAATTCGATATTGGAGCAGAATTAGTACATATAAAATACATTTCTGAGTAATTACCTTTCAAAGATGATGTTTTTGTTATATTATTTTGTTAGATATATTATATTTTAAGAAAATAAGTTTAAAGTTAAACCCTTGTTTTGTTTTTATTAAATCAAACATGGATAAGAAGTTTGAATAATAACTTAAACTGCTGTATTTCCACCAAAAGTGTGTATGATGAATCTATAGTTAATACTAATTTTGCAAGGCTGCCTTCGTTCATGAGATTTGGGAAATAAGAACTCGTACTGAGCTCTTTAAACAGCAGTCACTTGGGCAATTGTTTAGCCTTTAAGAAAAGATAGAATGATTTAATACAATATATAACCATCTGAGGCGGCAATCTGTATGGGTCAACTTGTCGGCTGAACAAATCACTTGGTCACAAATCACACATCCTTCCACCAACATCAATTTGTTAACATGTGTGACACGTTTTGTTCCTTGCTGATTCTGATTTTGATTTTGTCAAGGTAAATATGCTGTAAGGTGGGACTGTAGCACACCCACTTTAAGGAGAAATACAGTTAAAAGTCCTTCCTTCATTAAACAAGAGTTTACGCGTACATGATTGTGAAAGGAAGTCAGGCTAAATCTCGTTTGTTTGGGTGAGGAGAACAGCAAATTAGATCAAAAGAACAGAGCAGCACATGGGTACACGGCCACACACATGAAACCTGTGTGGGGCAAGACTTATTGTGGAATAATTCAACTGGCACAGCGGTGAAGTGTGTAGAAACGTGTAGAGCTTTTACGCAGTACTGAAAAACTGCTGACAGTGATGCTTTCTGACAGGACGAAAAGCAGGAGCAAGCTGGAAATTCAGCAGCATCGTTTTTTTGTAAAAAATGAGAGAGTAAAAAAAGAAATCAAAAATATTTTTCCCATTTTTCATTGAGTGTTTAAAGCAGAAACTGAGTTTGTTGGCATCTCCAGGAAGACCTATTGGCATCCTGTCATAGGACTGGTAGAGGGGTAACTGCTAAATGAAGAGTGAAATATAACAGGGGCTGAAAAACAGGAGAGGACTTGAGAAGACAGAAATCATCTGTTTAGTGGTGAATTGGGGTGTCAATATCATTTGAAGGCGTTAGAAATTATCTATACACACTGCAATAATACAACAGTATCATGCAATTTAAATAGCAACACATCTGTACAGCTTTTACTGCTCTCAAATGTAAAGACATCATAGCAGACAAAGGTCAGCAGTGCACAAAACTCCTCTTTGCTGATCAGCTTCAGCAAAAAGGCTTTTTTGAAATTCAGAACCTTCCCCAGTCCCAGCTTTGTCCCTTACCTCCACTTCAAATCCAAGTCAGCCAACCTCATTTACAACTTCTCTACTGCAGCAACAGAAAAGACAAAAGGATCGAAAACCTGTCAGGAGCTCTTGAAACAATCACAGTAGGAAAGGCAGTCATGTCATTTAATTCAAGTTACAGCTGTCCTACAGAGAGTCTTACCCAGAGGTAAACTGTGTGGCTCACAATTGTCTTTCCTTTGCCTGCTGAGAAGCAAATCAGAAACTTTTCTCCTGCTATAAGGGAATATGGACCAACAGCTAAAATCACTTCAAGACAAGCTAAAGAAATAGTTTTTGGGGGATGAACATTTTGGGAAAAATTAAAC
>OMLM01000426.1:22385-61433 GCA_900302695.1 Helostoma temminkii
GATATGTCTTATATATGTTTCTATTGTTGTCCTCTTCACAGAGACATTTTTTGCCCCCACATGAGAGATTCAGACAGTGTTAACCAGATCTTCTCTGATTGGTCCATAGTAGACTGACTTCCAATCAAGAAGATTACAATCACCTGTTTGATGAGAGCCTTTATATTGTCGCCTGCTCTTCTATGTGGCGCTCAGCTGCTAAACTTTGATGGAGACGTGTCAGAGCAGGTACTCTGTTAAAGTTCTGCTGTCAGTTCTGTTAGTTTGTTTTTTGCCTGTGTGTGAATTAAAACATCTGAACTTATTATCTCAGACTCAGGTGCATTAAACAAAAAATGTTCGATAGACCATAGGGATGTGACCAACACTATTTTAAAGATCTGATCTTTCAGCAATTGTTATAAACAAACCTATTGTGACACTTTGTTCCCGAGACAAACTTTGTAAAGCTGAAAGTAAAAATCTTTATGGAAAAAGTCTGATACTTTTTATCAGCCTAAGCTTGTTTTTGGTTGTGAATGGAGATCTAAACTGTTAAGAACTTTCAGATGAAAGGTGTGAGGAGAAGCTGGAGCAGAATCGATGTGAGGCACAAAGTTTTTAACTTCAAAAGTTTCGGAGACTGACCAAAAATTTTGCACTGGTGTTAAAACAACTTGCTTATGTCTAGAAGGCAGGACAAAATGATATTCTAAGTGAAAATATTCTTGATACAAGCTACGTGGCTGCCAGCACAATAAGTGCTTTCTACTGGATGAGTCTTCTTAGAGACTGAAGAGTTCAGCTTTCAGGAGTTTTGAAATCAAACCAGAATGCAAAACCTTTGTTTAAATTTGTTACATACAGGCCTTCTGTTATTTAAGTGAGACTGAGTTGTTGTTGTTGCATACCTGCAAATCAGCTCTGTACAACACCCAGTGAGGCAACTTTACCTTTTAAATCAACATGAACAAATGCCAGACAGATTCAGAAACTAGACCTCAGACCAAAGAGGCTAATGGCTTACAAGGAAGCATGCGTAGTTGCAGAAAGGAGACAGGAGGAGCAAAGTGTAGGGCTGTGTATTGGCAAGAATCTGGTGATAAAATACTTATCCCAATAATACATTTTGATATATTGCAATTTAGAAAGCAAAGTCAGTTTCCTCATGACTGATGACTTAGGCTGTCAGTTTATTGACTCTGGAGACCATGGCAGTAATGACTTTTTCAGGCAGCTCAAAGTCTGAACAGACGGGAGATGGGACGGGAAACCAAAGAATAGGTCCAGCAAGACATTGTTGACAATGGTTTCCATATAATCTTATATTGTATGCGTAAGGAACGTCTTAAGGTTTAATGGGTCTAGCTATGCATTCGCCCTTCCTGGCCTTTGGAAAGGTTTTGCAGAGTGAGTCCCCAGCGCCAGTAGTGGCCTGTGGTTTTTCTACCTTCTCCCTATGGCAATGCAGCCTGGTAGTCTGTGTGGCTTAATGGAAGTCATAACTCTGTAATAACACTGTAATTTGAAGTAGTCTGAGGTATAAATATTTTATCATTTCAGGTTTTTACACATGACACTCTAGCCAGGCCTTCCCTTTTTCCTTCATTCTCACTGTCTGAGGTATGGTAACTGTAAAAATATATGAAATAATTTAGAGTTTGAGGACATAACATGTCATCTGTGTAGATGATGGTAAAATAGTAAATACTCTACTACAATTGCACATTTGCATCTAAGAAACAGGTTTACTCCCTAATTGGCAAGGTGTTTTCAGATCTCACCTGGAATGAGTAGTGTTCACTCATGTGTTCACCACAGCAACCAGTCAGCTAAAAAATATGTTCTTATCCAACTAAACTAGAGATGGATCATGTTAATTTTTCTGCACACGTTGTGTGTGAACGATCTATTTTTTACCCAAACCACAATCTTTCCTTTACCCAAACCCAGTGCTATCAATGACTGAACTCAACCATAAAACACGTTAATAAAGTTGGAGTCATATCAGAATGTTCAACTGCAAAATCAGATATTTTAGCGGAAGAGAAAAAGGGATGTTGTAGATCGGATAATTTGGCAGACAATAAAGTTGAATAAGTTGTGAACATTTCATTGATAAGTATCAAGGTATTTGCGCCTTGTCATTTGTGTTAATTGTGAACATATGATCATTATGTTGACTAAAAAGGTAATCTGGTTGCAATAACTTTTCTCTGAAAAATGCAATCGTGATTGCAGTTTATTTGCATTTGTACTTGTTTGTGTATTTGTAGGAACATCATTTTTAGGAGACTGGGTTGACCAGACGCACACACAACATATACTTTGCAAGCATATCATCAGTAAAGCTCTTTAATTAAAAACACGTCTGGTGTTTTTAGTGCTGTGTTCTTCAGCTACCAAGAACCACATGTCCAGTGGTCGTTCCTTTTGTGTTAGACCTGAAAAAGTAATTGTAAAGCAAATACCGCAGGTAAGAGTGTGTGAAGGACAATTCACACATCCGTGCTACTTCTTGCTTCCATTTTCTATTCCACAAACACTCAAGTCTATTCACAGGAAATCGTCTCACTTCAAAAAATGTGTGGTCTTTTGTTATTGTGAACTGTAGTCACTCCAAGGCCATTGGATTGTCAGACTCAAAGTGAAATCATGCTCTTGCGAAGGCTCCATTGTTGAGGATCCCTCCAATTCCTCTTCCTCCAGATGCAGTCGTGGTGGCTTATTCGTCTCTCTATTGGTGTGGATGCTTTTTTGTCTAGGAATTTATGTTCATGATTTTTCCTGCATTCAGCACAACTGTAAAACTGATCCATAATGTTATATTTTATCATCAGAATAGGATGTTGGCTCTAATTATTATTCAATAGCTTTGTTCATTGTATAACTGAATGGAATCAATTTGAAGCAAGATTGTTGGCGATGGAATGTTGCAGGCTTAAAAAATAAAGGTGCACAACAAAAGTCGAAATCCTGAAATTCAATATTTTGTTCCCAAAAACAAGTTGAGAATAAAATGTTATGCAAACAGTTGGAGTAAAGTTTTTTTTTTTCACCTTGAACATTCACTCCTCACTAAAACACTAACTCAACTTTCTCTATACAGTTGTTATCCTTCCATGACTGTGCAGATGTCAGTGTCCTCTAAAATAACTTCCAATAAATTGCTTCACTGTGAAAAGAATCTCAAAGGTCTCCTGACACATCACTTAATGTAATCCCCTTTCTGAGCTCACTGTCACCCCTGCTACAAAGTGAGTGACTCACTTCCTTCCTGTTCTGGTCATGTAAATGCCTAGTTGTAATTAAAAAGATGAAGCCCACCTTTGTGCTTGGCTAACAGCGAGTGTTCATACAGTTTGCTGCACGTTAATCAATTGAGAAAACCTTGGTGTGCAGTTGGGCGTGATGAAAAACCCTCTGGTTGGTCACTGAAGAGCCTAAAGTCAGCCCGCCTGCTGTTTTTCTGTCCTCACTTCCTGGAAGGCTGGACAGATAACAGTACAGCAGCAAGCCACCATGCTAATCAGTTGCTGAGGGCACAGGCGCTGGTCCCTGGGGGTGAACGATAGCTACTGGCTTCCTATGGCTCATGGTGTGGCAGATGTGAGTGCAACTGGACCCTAAAGCAAGCTGGGTTAAAGCTGAAGGGTGAACATAAGTGTGGTGATCACACAGAACAGAGAGAAGAGGTTTTGGACAGTGTGTGGTAACAGCCAAGGCCTCAGTTGGGTTTTATTTCAAACAAGCACAAAATGTATTATTTCCAGGCTGGACTGCTTTATAATGCCTGTGGGGCTGTTTAGTAGCAGACTGTGTCCAGCACTCTCACTGGAGTTGTGACCTGAACTAGCCTTCCTGCAGGAGCTACTGGAATTGCAGAATTTGAAACTGTGTCTATATTTTTGTTACAATTTGTTCTTCAAAGACAAAGTTAAGTAGACTTTCTTAAAAGTGAAAATGATAACTTATCTGACCACAACAACAACAGAACAACACAGAATATAGCACAAAACATTCTACAGTATGAATAAAGCTGGGGATATACTTGTTAACTACACAGCTGTTATATACAATGCTTGTGTACGTTGTCAGGAAGTAGCGCATAAGTGAGATGCAATCCCACATCCCACAACCTGGGCAGTGCTTAATTTAAGGGTCTCATGTTCCCTTTGCTCTGGCATCACCACCATTTTCTTTACTGCAATTGGTAACGTTATTTCCTCACTGGACGACTGCATGTCTTTTCTCTTATATTGTGCAAAAAAAAAAAAATCTGATTTTTCTCTTTTTTTGCTTGAATGAAGTTAGTTAGAATGGAAGTTAATAGAGAGGCAATCCAGAGAAGATTAGGCCCTGGTCTGCCCGCATGCGGCCGACTTCTTTAAACCCTCCAGACAGACGTAAACAGGACCTCCATGACTCCAGGGTCCTGAAGTGTGCTAGGAGGATAATGGCCGACCCCTCCCACCCTGGTCATGGACAGTTTGAGAAACTTCCCTCTGGCAAGAGTTTGCGCTTCATCAGGACCAAAACCTGTTGCTTTTCGTCTCATTACCAAGACCCAGATCCACCTACGCTGACACAGACTGTAACATCACAGCTGATCTCTACTGCATTAATACCAAAATTTACACACCTGCTGTACATATGATTATCCTATATTTATGATTCAGATAGATCTTGTGTTTTTGTTCATTTAATATTGTAGAAACTTGCACCAACTCACTAAGACAAATTCCTTGTATGTGAAAACCTACTTGTCAATAAACTTGGCAGGAATTAGATGGCATGACCACAATGTATGTACATATGTCAGTCTACAACAATACTCCTAGCCTAAGTTGATAAGCCATAGATTTAGTGACAACACACACATGGTCATGAGTATCTCTAAACAATAAATCATATCTTAAAAACCTATATTGCATCTAAACATCAACATTTCACATCTTGTATGATAGACAGGGAACCATTTTTTTCCCTCTCACTTTTTTAAAATGCTCCCTTCCCACTTCCCAGTTGTATTGCATACATACTTGCACCACATTATATGCATTGATTGAAATGATCAGGTTTGAAATTAATCCAACCTGAGCCAGATGGTTCCCACACCAAAAGCCCTACCCACTGTCAGGACCAGTAGATTTGGGCCAAGTTGTTAATGCTACGCCACACATAAAAAAAAAATCCTGTGATCCTGTTTTTTCTTTTATTATTTTACATTTTGATTCCAAATCTGCCTTTGTTTTGCTACAAGCTGTTCATTGGGGCATCAACTCTATGTTCAAAGCTGTTTCTAAAGCCTGCACCTTTGGGAAAAGAAAGCAGGCTATGTGGGAGAACTGCTGTGTTACCCACTTTCCTGAGCACATAATACATATACACCTTGCACAATATAGTGTGTGAGAAAGAGATGCATGAACCTGCATAACATTCATTCATAACATAGAACTGTCATGCTCCTGGATCTGCTATACACCATTCACACCCCTGACATCCATACCACTGTCTGCTCGTATGCACAGTGGTAACTTCTGTTTTAAGAGAAAGATCTCAATAGAGGCTAAATGGCTTTCACTAACTCCCAATAGTGCAAAATGAATAAATAGTGAATTACTTCTTAGATTCTCTGGCATTCTGGTGGTGCTACATGGGTCATATTATTCCATGAAATTTTCTCAACTAATGTATTAGAAGAATTGGCACAAACGTATAGACAACATCCATGATTTCAGCCCTAATGGAGCAACTTCAGTCATGTCAATTTTCAACTAGTGCCGTAATTGGCTTATACCAACATTTCAACAACTATAGTATTATAGGAGTATTCAAATAAAATTTGGTACAGACACAAATCAGGTAACATTTTTTTTTTGTCTAAAGCAAAACTATGACTCATTAGCATTAAAAAAGTTCCACAGTGGCTAAGTAGCAACTGCTAGCATTGCTGAAGACTTGTAATGTTTCTATCCACACCTACTGAAACCTCTTCCTGCTTTATAAAATCACTAACCAACTAAAAATCATAACCAACCTAATAAATTAAACTATCTGGCCAAGGCCAACTCCCCACATGGGGAATCACAGGCTCAGACAGAGCACAGACCCCAGCGGAGGTCCACGGTTCACTAATTATTCCTATTGCTGCTGCCTGCACTTCTGTGCACCTTTCAATGGAAACTATTTTTATTCCTTCTACAATATTTCGGTCTGCTGTGTCAGTTTTCTTCCTATGCCTTCGCTGCTGGTGAATGAATGATACAGTGAACAATGAATGTGTGGAATACCACCTTATATTGGTATGGACCGGAGCTCATTTCATTGCTTGGAGCCACTTTCAGTGATTTGCTCCGTTAGACAGATCATAATTGCCTTTTTTTATACTTCCCTCCTACTCCCGCCTGCTGTTCAACAGCTACAACGTGACACACATGGGGAAAAAAAGAACAACATTTTGCCCTCCACATCCCCAACACAAAAAGACAACTTTTCAGTTTACCGTGTCCTCAGCTCCTCTGGTCTTGTCTGTGGCAAGCCCCCCAGTGGGTGAGTCAGCTATCCGTGAACATCAGGACTACACTGTCCCCGAAACCCTTCCGGTGCACCCCACCAAATCCATCTGTTCAAACCTCTGGTGCCGGGTTGTCCCACAATGTCTCCACACAGCCAGAGAACTGTTGGACCAACAGACCTTTCTGTTTGGCTGACTGGCTGATTGCTGTCTCTCCCATTCCAGCACGTACACACGTTTTTCTTTCGTGTTTTTAGTTTCTCCATGCATATGGCAGTGTACTGTACTGTGCACAGAAAAGACTTAGATATGCATGTAGGAATGTATAATTTTTGCAATGAATATGTACATTTAGGTGCATATTCATTTCAACATTTGTTGCATTTTTAGTTCATGTAATACTGGCCATGATCAGTAGCTGTCAGACCACACTGCAGCTATGCAGCCCCACACACTTCAAGCTGCAGTGCAAACCACTCAGAACACCCATGCTGATTCTTGTATAACAGCTGCAATAACTAATGTTTTACACATTTTCTAAGAAATGAATATGACTAGACATATTGTGTCTCAGCTGTTGCAGTCCACTGTTTTTATACAGACTTGTTTTACTGTTGTTTAACTGTGGAGCCCGCTGCAGCCACACTCCAGACTGAGTGCAGTGCACAATAGCAATTTTGCTATTGCTTCCTAAGGAAAAACATGTCAAACTTGACTTTAACTAACTGACTAACTAACTAACTCTAATAAGAGATAAAAATACATAATATGTATTTTTTTACGTATGAGCTCTAGGTTATATTAATGAGCACTCAAAGCTTATATGCTTTAGTTATTAGGGGGGCTCACAGGGTAAAGTCCAGGTCACCTCTGGACCATATCACATGAAGCTCACTCATACATATGTCTACATATGTTCACTGCTCCAGTGAATACTGAAAGCAGCTTATCTTGTGGCAGTGCTGCCATACAAGGAACAGTCACTTTTCAGCTAACTGTAGAAAGGAAACCAGCCCTGGAGCTTTACTGTACATCATGAATGACGCAGTTGTTGAAACGGGATACGAAAGGCAAGAAATGAAGTTGTCTGTATGGCTGTAGTCTTTGTTTTGGTTCAAATAAAGGCATCTGAAATTGAATATTGACCCTTTAATATAACCTGGAACACACATAAAAAATACATATTAGGTATTTTCATCTTATAATAGAAAGTTAAAGTCAAGTTTGACATGTTTTTGACATGCAATAGCGAAATTGCTATTGTTATTGCTTCCCATTTTAACCCATATTCCCATTATAATTTAAAAACATCCCAAATAACACCAGGGTCGGAGTTCCATCTTTGTCTAGCCAGTATCCCACTATAACAAATGAGTTTTCCTGTAATAATGAGATATTGAGCTGCCAGTGTGAGGTTCTCTTTTCATCTAAACTAGTTAATACTGTATCGACCCATGCTGCTTCTGCATGATCAGATAGAACTATATTCCCAAGAGAGGCTCCAGGTTTGTTTTAGCTTAAAACCCAGTCAGATAAAAATTTAGTCAAATATGGAACAACAACCATGTCTAGGGAAAAATAGATGACAGCAGTTATTAATCCATCTGAGATTTACTTTGTCCATTCCCCCATTTGTTTCCTTGATAAGCTTAATATTACTAAAATATTCATTCAGGTAATCCCTCACTTCAGTCACTGAGTCAGATCAACTACTTGGGCTGTCCATCTGCTGTCTAGTTCAGTATTGTGGTTAAGAACTAGCAAATCCATTTAAACGCAAATTTCTATTTTTTCATATGTCAGAATAGATATAGCTCATGCTTTTAGATTCCTCGCTAGTCAAACAGGTTCAAACAATAATTATAAACTCCATGAGTCTTTCTTTTTTAAGTTTAAACCTGAAAGGTTTATATCACACTGTGGTACAGTATAGATGAATTCATTAGATGTCTTTAACATAACCTCTCTACACAGTGAATTCCCATACGATTCTTAAATAACATTTAGTTTTATAACTCCTGAATGATGCCAAAATAATTTTTACTTTGATTCCGCCATCTAGTAGCTTTTAAAACAAATATCCAAGTTATGAAAACTTTCATCTTAGAGTCAGCATTAGATGCTCAATATCTTTATTGAGCAAGATCATATCCTTATAAGTATCACGAGCCCATTATGGTTCACATATATGTCAGCTTATCCAAAAATAAACGTGCACTGATTATAAAGCATCTTAGTCTTCTCTGAGTCGAACATGTGGCCGTCCTCTCTTGAGAGGGCTGAAGTTCATTCTTTTTTTCCCATAAAAGACTCCACTCACTGGATAAAACAGAGCTTGCTTCTTAACAAGCTCAGTGCTCGAATCAGGGTAACTCCTGTCTCACAGCAAGCTACTGGTCACAGTATGAAGCACAAAACAAATTGTTTTACAGGTTTACTGGTTGCAGGCTTGGGGCCAAGAGTGCAGTGTGCGATAAGTAGCTGCGAAGGAGCTCCACAGGCCTCTGAGCCTGTGACTTATCCCAGCACTTCAGAGACAAATGTGGTGTCCATGCTGTCTTTGAAGCCCTTTGGCACATTAGTGTGATGTATTATCCAGGTGATCCTGAAGAGTGGCACTTAAAACATCAATTCAACTGGTGTGGTCACCAGCAGGTATATGAATCAAGTACATGGAGGATTGCTGATATGATTCAATTGCTGAATTTGTGCTTGCATTAATAACATAAAAAGCACAATGTTAAACGTAGATTGCATTCATGCATGTTTGTATGTCATCTCTTATATGTAAAAAAAATGATATATACTCTACAAGAAGGATGAACTATCAGTACCAAGCATTTATAGAATGCGGAATATTCTTCCTCAGCAACAGGAGTAGTTCTTATATTTAACTAAGGCCACATCAGTAAACTATTGTGTAAAGCACAATGTGGTGTTGACTATATGTTTAGGTTAAATTACTGGCTCACAAATGTTCCATCTGCTGCAAAATGTGCAGTGACAGGAAGCCAAACGCAGTCAGTCGATGCTGATCCCACAAAAGGAACACATCAGTAACAAAAGCAATGATTTCAGGTCTGATGAAAATGACAGCTGTTTGCTGCATAAGTATATAGTCATTGCTCTTCAAAGACTTACTATACTATACTGTAGATAACTATAACAAATAGATATTTAATATTATAATCATAAAACTGTTTATGCTGCGATGTAATGACCCCCAATGTCATTAAATAAGCCTAGTTTAGTTCTTGTATATTTTAGCGGTCAAGTTCTGGCTAATTAAAAAAAAATCACAATACTTAAAAGCTACACAGATGAATTTATAGTTGACTACAAGCCAGCATAGCCTTTTTGTGTAGGTATGTCTCTTAGAATCCTAGTTGCTGTCACTGTTTGGCTGTACAAGTGGCATCGCACTGGGGCTGGCAATGTTTGTTGACCTGTCAGTCTGTTAGTGCACCACACTGATCCAGAATTTCTTAAATCCTGTTAAATGGATTAGATTTTGTATCAGCATTCAAGGTCCCGATATTTCGACTCTACTAATATTATTGTATCCATGGGGAAATTTGTCTTGGGCTAGCCCAAGGATAACCCTTTCTTACCACTAGTGGCTCCATGAGAATAATTCTTCTTAGTTTTTACTGAAATACATCAGGTATTCAGTAGATGTCCATGAAATTTGTAGATACAATGTACCCATTGTTCATGGTCCGGTGGACATATTTCTCAATTATTGGATGAATTAATTAAACAACATACAGACTCTCATGCTGTCCTAAGGATACATTCTAATAACTTTCATCTGACACAGTCATCAGGTCAAAATTGTAATTTGTTCGGTACTTTGTGTGATGTCCAAATACCTGCATAATATATTCTCATCAGTCCCACACATACTTTAAGCATTTTAACATTTGATAATGGAAGTCTGACATTAAACGTTTAAGATGCCTTGTGTCATGCCTCTAGTTTGGCTGTAGAAAGTTGCTCTGATTTCTTAACATATGGTAAAGTCTTGATGATCCGATAATAATGATATTAAGAAATAACACTTCACAGTTTGGATTTGACTAGAGCCTGTGTTTTTAATCTGTTCATTAGATTTTTGTTGCATGGAGCACACTTTGCAGCTTCCACACTAGCAATGAGAAGCTGACTTAGAACGTGATGTGCTCATGATTTTCAGTTTACTGTTATTTTTACAGTTTGACCTTGACAGGGTCAAACAGGGCAGAATGGCAGTCGGTCGATTGGTCAGACAGAACAGCAGTGAGAGAGGGTGAAGGGGCCCAAGAACAAGTAATGATCCAAAAAGAGAGACTGCTGCACATGTAGAAGGAGAGAGAAAGGCGTAAGGTGAGGTCAGGCCACAGTACACTGGGACTCTCATTAAATAATTACAGCCCATGGTCAAAAAGCTGTGGAAAATATGTGACAAGGTCGCTGAGCTTGTCAGAGGAGGACGCTCTCAGAGAAAAGTGGGAGTGGAGCCGTCTTTTCGAACTATCAAAGACGTGATATTAAAAGAGGATGGAACCAAAAAGGGAATCAAAAGACTTTGATATCTACTGTATCAAGACTGTTTCTGTGATATAACATTTTGTGACATGAAAGACTGTCACATTCATACTTTTCTTGTTTTCCCTAACAGTCAGTGCAGTGCATTAATATTGGCAGCTCCCATTGACAGCTTGGAAAGGTCCAATTGGGCTGGAACAGCGTGTTAATGGTGATCAAATGAAACAAGCTCAAACAAACATTAGGCCATAAGTTAATGAGCTTGGCTGCACAATATAAATGACCTACACAAGGCTGTCGCTTCCTTCCCCCTGTACACTGCCGCTGCAGCATCTACCAGGGATGAATTCAGCTTAACAAGACAACGTGCAACATTTAAAGTGTGGGTGATGGTGTGAATGAGTAGGCTGACTAATCACATCCAGACAGCTCTGTATAACTCACATCTTATACAGGGGAAGAAGCAGGAACTAAAATCAAGGAAGAAATGCACATCTGTGATGGGTTTTAAAACTTCAGCCCTAATTAATGATCATCCAGCAATTCACTGCTGAGCTGCTTCACAAAGATTTCTCATAAGTTTCATTCTGTTGTAGATAGAACAGAGACAAATGCAACATTTTCTTACCCTTTTACCCCTTATCGAGTATAGAAACAAACATATCAGAAAACTCTAAAATCCTCTCTAAAGATTTTCTTGGCAAGTTAAAGCTGCCTCATTTAGTATTTTATAGGTTAAGAAACTGTTAGTTTTCTTTATGGATAATAGTATAATTATTATAAATAAATGGCAAAATGGTATTGCCTTGCTCTCTGTGTATCCAGTCTTTCACATTCACAGCTATTACATTCATGTTACAGTGTTACTTTCAGACTTGTGCAATTGCTTTGTCACTGGAACAGTTTCAAGTCAGAATGAAACTTTATTTTTTTATGCTTCCATTATCTATCCATCCATCTATCCCATTCTTGTGAATATGATATATCCCTATGGGAATTTTTCGAAAATATGACACATATTTTCACAGGCATTGAAGGAGGTGATTAGATTTTGGTAGTCAAAATTGACGTGTTCAGAGTGATCTCTCCTTGTCTATCCATTTAATTCATGTGAATGTGACAGAAATGCCTTGCGAGAATTAGTTTAAATTCGGTGCCTGTACCTACTTGGATTTAATGATGAACTAGATTACAGTGGTTAAAGGTCAAGGTCACGCTGACCTCGCATCTTTCAGTCCATATGTCCCATTCTCTTGAATATCTTATCTCAGGAACATCTTGAGGGAATTGGCACTCAAGGGTGAACTGATTGGCTTTCAGGCATAAAACGCCAAGTTTTCTGTGACCACACATTTATCCCAGTCCATTGGTCCCAATCTGTATCAGGAACACCTTGAGATAATTTTCTGCAGTGCAGTCCACTTAGATGAACTGATTAGATTGTGATGCTCACAGGTCAAAGTCACAGTGACCTCTTGTACGTCCACTCTTGTAAATTAAATATATCCATAACACCAGGAGAGGATTTTATTACATCTGGCACAAATGCCCATTTGGGGTCATGGATGAACTGATTAAAACTAGACTCTTTGGAGGCATACATCCACAAGTTTTAGTTTGTTTTAATTGCAAAACTAAGAGCAAACATAGGCAAATACTCAAGTATGTATATAGATGTTCGGAGGTAATGCTGCATATGTGAAAATCATATTTTGTGAAGTTACAAAGATGGTGAAAGGCAGCAAGTCTGAAAAACATATGGGACAGAAGTGAGCTTCTTCATCCTACATGAGTTTACATTAGCCGGTACTAGCATAACAAAGCCAAATCTCCAGCTAAACTCTTGATATACCATGAGCAATGTCCACTGAAAATCACTAAACATATTTTTCCTCAGCTTCATGCCAGGTGATTGATAATTACCCAATGTTGGATGTGTTATGCAAAACTTGTGACTTCTACACAAAAAAAAATTTTTTTTCAAATTTAAGACACACATATAAAGTTGCCAGCACATTTCTATAATGAAGTGCTTGTGTGAAAATGACTTAAATGATTGACTTCATGACTAACTTGTCATACCAGTGACTCACTTGCTACTAAACTAATTGGCACAATGGCAGGTATCTGACAGCTTGAGTGACGGACTAACAAGCCGCAGCTCGGACGTGGACGGCAACACACATCAGCCTTATCTGAACCCATAAGTGGTGTTTTTGCTGTAGAGGTTCCTGATGCATGAAAGGCTCCAAACAGGCTCTGATGTCAGTGCAGCTCGGACTCGGTGACCTTTCTTTTTATCATTTGCGCTTAAATGTGACATTCTTCTGTACTTGAGTGTCAGCCATGTGAACTGCATGTATGGATGTGTCAGACAGAGAGAGAGGTAGTTTGAGGCCTCATTAGAGACAGGGAGCAATGTCTGGAAAGCATTTAAGATTCATTTTTGTTTTTCATCTCTCGTCCCAAGTCCACTACCATCATCTCGACGAAGCTGTAGGAGAATATTGGAGCAAAAATCAAGCGGTGGCAACAATAATGGTACAGAAATGTAGAAGTAACGGCTCCCTTTGCTGCTGGATGACTTGAGATGTGCGCTAAAGGCTCTTTTAACAACCTTGGCCAATTTCAGTTTGTATGAGATAAATACAGATTTCACATAGGCTGTTCTGTTCTGTTTTTGTTTTGTTTCATCTTTTTTTATACCACCCCGTCTGTCCGGCACAAAGCAAGATAAGAAACATAACATTACATTCCTCGATCCTTTCCGAATCAAATTAAATTTCTGGGTTGTACTATACCTCTCTCTTTGCATGGGTCTGCTAATCCAATCAAGTAGCGCCAAGGCTCACTTCACCCACGTCCGAGATAACATGCACAGAATCAAATGATTTTATTTGAGAGGGATTTATGAATGAAGCAATCGTACGTAGAACCGTTCCTTATTCCAGTTAGCGAGATATACTTCCAACCCTGGAGAGGAAAAGGAAGAAGAGGAGGGATTGTAAGAGCTTTCACTGTAATGCTGTGAATCATGACCAAAGTGTGCACTTAAATCCAATGATGCTCCTTTAAACGTAGCTGCTGATCTGGATACAGAGTGAGATGAAAAATCAATTTTTAATATTTCCTCGGATTTAGCTCAAGCAAACAGGTCGGTAACGCATATTTTCCTTCTAATTTGAAGACGATCAATCGTGTTTATGAAATACTTGTTATTGTTCTGCTTCTTTGCCAAAAGGAAAGGGTTGAACAGCTATTTCCTCGCAGCTCGCAGGTGAAAAACCCTGAATTAATGCTGCTAAGAGATGGCTGATTAAAGGAGGGAATGCTGGATTAAAATCAATAGTTGCACTGCAGTGCACAAGTAGAATTGTATTGTTTTAGCAGTGTTGACCCATCATCAGCTACAGTCTCAGATTGATTTATCGAGCAGTGTTTTGTGCGCTGGTGGCAGATTTTAAGCAAAAAGGAAAAAATATGCATGAGTGTTTCTTTTTTGTTGTCGTTTCATTGACTGAGGAAGCTAATCAGAGCTAAAATTGTTAAGCAAACCATCACTACGAGGCTGGTTTTCAAATTCCGCGCAGAGCTTTATGAAGGCATTCATCGTGGCAGCTTAGGGTTGTAGAAAGTACTGTTCACCATCCTCAGCAAGATGTCGCTTAAATAGCCAATATCATTGTAGTAACGTGCAGTGATTACAGTGCAAACACTCGGCAGAAGGCGCAGTGATTATGTGGGCAGAAGACCGATTTCACTGTTTGACTCATTGTCTTCATATTCAGTCGTCTGCCCACGTAATCGCTGCGCCTTCTGCCAGCAAACTTTCACTTTTGATTTTGCTGTTTGACTCATTGTCTTCATATTCAAAGTGAAAGTTTGGTAGGAAACTGAGGAGAACATCGACTTTTGATACCATATCTGGAGAACTGGCGCCATGAAAAGAAATTTCTTACAAAGGATATGGAAAAGATAAAACCCCGACTCAGAGGTATACTGGGTTAAAAATAGGAAAAGCATGCTTTGTGCTCTTTTGTTTTGTTTTTATTTTTCCAGTTGAATGCTGCAGAGACTAGCTTTGGACTCTGATGGTGTTTTTCTTCTGCTATAGCATTACACAATGACACAGGAGAAATAAAACTACATGATGAGGTGCAGAAAAACAAGCTGTAGTATAATAATTAATCAGTGTATACTGATGATGTGTCCATTAGAGACTGTAGAACTTCACTGCATCATGACAGATTGATGTACAAGACATAAGGTAGTAAAGCTGTAGAGGTGGTACAGAGGCTTTCTGCAGGCTGTTACTTTGATGAGCACCATTTCAATATCATTCATGAGCACAGATATGGTCGCCCATCCAATAGGTCCCCCAAATTATTTATATATACAGTTAGGTCCAGAAGTATTTGGGCAATAACAGAGTTTCTATGATATACAACACCACAATGGATATGAAATAAAAACACATCATAAAAGTGTAGACTTTCACTCAATACCTTTCCCTTCCTGTTGTTGAATGTTACCAGTGGTTTGCACCTTGTTGTAAAGCCTGTGTATTTGCATTCATGAAGGTGTCTCTTGATAGTAGATTGTATCAATGTTTCTGTACACCTACCTTCTCTAGAGTGTCCTTGACTTCTATTAATGTGAAGTTTTTCATCATGCCATCATCCTCTTTAGTTGTCTTTCACGGTCTTCTAGGCC
Organism: Helostoma temminkii; assembly: GCA_900302695.1. NCBI lineage: Eukaryota > Metazoa > Chordata > Actinopteri > Anabantiformes > Helostomatidae > Helostoma > Helostoma temminkii. Next base: position 38,122 of record OMLM01000426.1, read on the forward strand.
TTTCAATATATTTAAGCTCACCAGTGCTTTCTTTCATTTTAAGAATGACCCAAACTGTTAATTTGGCAATACAAAAGTTTTTACTTTTTGTCTTATAGATTTGTTGTTTTTTCACTTACATTGAAATCTCATTGGATTTCATATTGGTAGCTTCAGTCAAATGCCAAATGACAACTAATATCAACCTGGTCAGTTAACATCTTGTCAGCCAACTACCCTAATACTTTGGAGCCACTGAAAATTTTTGCTGTTTGTATTTTTATTTTTATACATGTGTTAAGTTTGTCTTTTTTATTAATTTTGTCTTTTATAGTTTTGCGTGTATTATTGCGTATTTTTTGTGTTTTGGTCCATTTCTTAATTAATCTTATTGGTCATTTTCTGTCTCTTTTTGGTTGTTTTGTGTTTTAGGGGGGTTGTATCTGTTTGGCCATTTTTCCTGTAAATATGTAAACTGTAGCTGATCTCTATAACTTTCAAACAAGAATATAAACAATTGCTTCATACGGAGGCCGAGACGTTGAGGGTTCCTGGGACTGCTGGGCTCACTCAGTATTCCATGTATGACTGAGATGCATAATATCTTCCAGTGTCAAGACAGGGAAAAATCATTGTAGATGAATGCAAATCCTCAACTGGACCTTGCTGTATAGTCATTGGTGCCTGGATTGTTGCTTGCGTTTTCCCTTCACAACATCAGTATCTGTTTGGAGAAGCAATGAATCCAGCTGACAGAAAACGTTAAAGCTGTGAGACCAGTGTGGCTGAGCTGAGGATAACCGTCTGTGTTGCAACCAATAATCTAGACAAAGTACCAGAATACAGCCGGGAGTCACTGATGATAAATTGCTGCATTTAATGCAACTTGCTTCCTCTTTTTTTTTTTTTTTCTGCCTCAAAAACACGTGTAAATGTTTTATGTTCAACACCCTATACTGTATGTCACCATTTATGGAGCACGTCATTAGACCATATGTTGGCAAGTGGTTTGAATTCTAATGTCATCTGCCGTGTGTGTGTGTGTGTGTGTGTGTGTGTGTGTGTGTGTGTGTGTAGTAGAAATAATAAACTCAATTCATAAATTCCAGAAAGCATTCTTAACGCACTGCGCAGGACACATGCCAAGCCCAATATAAACTGTAACTCCTAAAAATCTTCTCATAAAATGAAAATAAATGTGAGCAGCAAGCTGACACACACATTCTAACAAACATTTCATTCCCATTAGTAAAACCTTGGGTGCAATTCTTTAGCATTTTGTCACTTCAGCACTTTTTCAAACGAATCACAAGACAACTTTTGTATGTTAGTAACACTATTCATTGTAGGCACCAAGGTTTCCTGGTTCAGTGTCTTGTCCCGGGACACTGTAACACATGATGCATTTGTAGACGACAGCCCTAGCAACTGAGCCACCATGTGTTCTGGTAGGTTCCAGTAAGAACCTACTTGAGGAAAATAAACAGGAGAATCTTGTGACTAACAAGGTGTTCTTGGAATGGTGCTGAACACAGTCTAATTTTATACTTTTTACAGGGGTCTTGCTGGAAATTCTCCATGTGTATGAGGCACACTGTAACAGAATAGTGATAGTATTTGATAGTATTGACCAGCTCTTCTGTTGTCATGCTGGACCTTTATATGTCTGATGTGGTGATGCTTTGATGTTCTAAAATATAATCACTGACTCTACAATGCAAGATTGCAGAAACCTCAAGCTCAGCTCTGGTGCGCTCAGGCTAACCACTCATATCCACCATGAACTTCAAATTTTACAGCCAGACAGAATCTTCCGGTCTGAATAGGTCTGGCCTTTGTTTCACAGGAAGATATTCAAGCTGAAACCATTTCAGAAAATCCCCCCTGAAAACAGACCTGGTCATGGAGCAGTGTGGTTGACCTTGTCTAGCAAGTACCTGCACCGGTGAACAAAATACAGCCTCTATCCAGTATCTTGCTCACAAGTGTTAAACATTTTTCTTATCCATATATTTGAAAAAGCCCTGGAGTCTTTAGAGGGTTGACTATGGGGAAATCCAAGTGTTACAACAGCATATCAGAACAGATAAGAAAAGAAATTATACTGATATGACCATTACATCTACGCAGACAGATAAATGATTCTATAGTTTGTGTTTATTCACTTTTCTGGTAACAATGGATTCTGCGAGGACCTGCAGTAGTGCTTCCTTTCATACCATCACTAAAGGTGTTGTATGTGATGTTCAAAATGGATCCCTATCAAAGATTTGGTAAAAAAAATGAAATATCAATGAAAGTATCAAAATATCAACATTTGTTTCAGGAGAAGAATCAGTCACTCAAGGTCTGTTCTTCTATATTAAATGACTACTCTTTGACTCTTCATGTCAAAGCCGCTGTGTCTTTCAGCAAGCCAGAGTGTGGCACAATGCTGCCCAGACCAATTAAATATGAATAGGCACTCATCTCCTTTTACACAACAACGATACAATATTTAGCACATGATGATCTGTGTCCAGAGTCCTCTCACTTCCCTTGTATCACACAATGAGAGTCTTGAAGAGCAATTAGCGATTTTTTTTTTTTTTATTTATATATTTTTTCAAGAAGAGGATATGACTGAGACTTTTAAGAGCTGTGTTTTAGAAACACAAACAGCAATACTCCACATCAACGGCTGCCTGTCAGAGCCTCTTATAAACCATTTTTAGTCTCCTGCTTGTGTTTTGTCAATAAAAGCTAAGCCATTGATTCACGATTGTATGACAGCTGTGTGTTTCTATTATACAGTATGTTTCTATGTTCAGGGATATCAAGGGTCATTGGTTGGAGCACAAAAACACTTGATTTGCTATTAATTGCCCATGATTTAAGACTGACTTTCAGATTTCTGCCTCGCCCCTGTACAAATCCACCTTTCACAAAAGTTTGGAAACTTTCTAAAATGCAACAAAAACTGAAATCTTTGATATGTCAATTGACTTGAATGTTCACCTATCAGTCTTGTTACTGACCATTTTAATAGCATTTTGTAAATACAATCCAATTTTGATGCAAGCAACACATGTCATTTAGTTCAAAAAGAGTCTTTTTCAACACAAAATTGCTAAGAATGTTTGTGTTTCATCATCTACAGTCGTAATGTTGTGAAAAGATACAGGGACTCAGGGGAAATCCTGCAAAGGCCAAGGGTGGAATCCACTGCCCGCAGGCAACTTGCATGAGAAACTGTCATGCTACCATGATGAATATAGCCACATAGGTTCATGAGTACTTTGGAACCTATGGTCATTCCACCACAACATCAAGAAATGCAATATAAAACTACTGTATTACACAGGGGGAAGGCCCAACTTCAATTCTGTGCAGAAATGCCACAGAGTCCTCTGCTCGTGCCAGATGAACCAAAGACATTGGAAACGTGTTCTGTGCTCAGACCAAGTCTACTCTTCAGCTATTTTTAGAGGAAAATTTAGATCAGGTTCTTTGTGCCAAATGTAATAAAGATTATCTGTTATCAATGAAAAGTGCAAACCCAAAATTTGTGATGTTGTGAGTTGCGTCAGTGTTACAAAGGCATACGTTGGGATTACGGAAAATAATTTTAGAAAACATGCTGCCATAAAGGCAACATATTTATATATTATCAATGTATTTGTCTAAATAATTAACTTTTAAAACTGCAATAGTCAGTAATCTCAGTAAGTCAAATATTTTCTTTTTACTTCAGTTCAAGCAATTGTTAATTCTCTTGAACTGTTCCTTTCAGACAATCAACAAATTATATTAAAAATGTTCCAAAGCAACAATGTATCTTAATTGACGTATAGTATAGAGACCTCTTTAATGCAAAGCGAGTCTAACAGACTGAGTCAGCCTGATCATCAGACTGACCCTTTACTATTATGTTATAGATCAGTTTATGCCACACTTTTTTGAGGTTTAATTTTAGTCCAAATCAAATGGCTGAGGTATATTAATGAAATAAAAATATGATGGAAACACACTTGGTAAATAAATGATCAAATACAGTGGAATACTTCCCATGTTATTTCCATCACTTAAGGCTCGACTTTTATTGCACCCTTTCAATTTGCAGTGTTTAAACCAAATGGAGAATTAGCACCACCTGCTACTTACACATTGTTTCTGATGAATAGAAAACTTTGATTACAATAGCCAGTACACTTTAATCAAAATCTACAGCATTTAGCAGTTAGCTATTCCTCTGGGCTGTTATCTCAGTGCTTATTGTGTTGATACAAGACTTACCCTTTTAAGTCCACTTCTACCACTTTTCAGGCAAGACAGTCTAATCTATCATCATTTTTGGTGCATTTTATCTGTTTCCATTTTGCTGTCGTATCCCATTAATCCAAAACTCCATTTGGCTCGGTTCCATTTAGCTTGGTTGGAAACACTGAAAATCTGAGATGTGGGCTTTGATTCAAAAGTAGATGAAGAAATGTGAATACAAAAAAATACACATCTGTGTTGTGTCCTTGTTGTTTGATTTATGATCTGTCCCTTCAATACAGCTAATACAACATAGCTACAGGCCCGCAGGCTTGCGTGTAAATAAATTCTATGCATGTATGTGCTCCCAGTAAACACATTTATTGCCAAGCAGTTGTCTGATATGAGATTTGACACATAATGTTGTGCGTGAAATAACATGCCAGGTACATCTTGTTGTAGTGCAACAGTTACATCGTGGCGCTGCAGGACGTGTGACCTTTACAATAAAACACGGAGAGTCTTCATATGGGCTCAAACAGAAAGCGGTAAATGGAAGTGACAGGCCTATATACCTCACACCACTAACTTAAGAAGCCTGCGGTGAGGCTCATAGCTTATTCAACATGTCCCTTGTGTCTGCTTTCCTGTCAACTTCCACTTTACTTTGGGGAGGGAGGGTTCACAGCTCTGCTGGGGAAACTGACATAGAGTATTGTAGTCAAAACAATTTGCTTTGTGACATTTTGATAACTACTATTTTTCTTGCATGACGAGCAGTGTGGCAGTATGCCATTTAATTTAGCAGCAGGATGTGGGCTCTGAAGTCTGAAAGGAAGCTTACAGTGGTGAGAAAAACGCCTATTATTTTTATGTCCGACAGAAAATGATGAGAGTATACATAACAGAAACAATACAAAGGAATAGAGATGGCAAAAGGAAGGACGCGGTTGAAAGGCACGAATCTCTTGAAAAGGAAAAAAAAGGTGAGAAGTATAAAAACCAGTCGGGGTGCAAACGCAAAGCTGGATAAAAACGAAGAGATCTGAAGTCCGACAGGTAAAGGGATCAACGTGGATGATAGAGGGGAGAAAGAAAGTGAGAAACAGGAAGAAGACAAGCGAGTGATCGCATCTTTGAAAGCAACTGAGAAACCAGTGAACATTGCTAAGTGCATCCAGTGTCAGAAAGCATGAGCATCTGGGTTGTCATAAGAAATGGGCATTTCATGTTCTCCCTTTGGTCGCTGTGCAGTGGATTGTGGCTGTTGACCTCCTCCGTCAGATCCTGGGCTCCCATCCATCAGCTCAGGGAGATCTATTAATGTGGCAGCGTGTTTTTAGCTCATCCATCACAACATCAGATGGTACACGCAGTACTCGGGTAAGGACACAGTCTAGTCATTCAGACAACTGATCAAGCAGACCTTGTCTGACTCTCTTAAAAGGGAACGAGCGTGCAGTATTTAGGCAGTCCTGTGAGTAACCAAAGTAGGTGAACTGGAGTATGTTTATGGGCTTGTAGCTGCGTAACTTTAAATCAACTATAAGATTGATTTTAAATAAATAAGACACCATTTTGAGGCAATCTCCACTCTAGTTCTGGAAGCCACTCCTGGTTGAACGTCTGCTTGCCCTGCACCTGGGAGGTTTGTAAGTTAAATGAGTCAAATTTTGCCTGCGCTCCAATGTTTTTTGGAGGTACAAGCAATCAAACTGCCTGTCAGTCTGGTCTGCGGCACATACTGTATGCCTTGGACGTCATAGAGCAGTTAGTATGGCACTGAGATTGCTTTCACACCTACAGGTTTTAAATGGAACTCAAGTTCGTTTTCCCTCTCGGTGCGTTTCATCTGCTGAGAACACAGTAATAGCACCTGGGTGCCTCCAAAACAACCGCACCCAGCCCCTAAAGAGGTGGTCTCAGTCCAAATCATTTAGTGAACTGTGTTGCAGTCAGAACCAAACCATGACCGAAAGCTATGAATCACATTTGAGAGAATTTGATTATGTGTTCTGCTGCAGGACGAATCATGAATGAGTAGTGAGGACATGTAGCACCTAACAGACATTTGGTTTGATGACTGTGCAGGTGATGTTACGTAATAGGAAATCAACAGCAGGGCGGCCATCTTGCGTAGGTTATCAAACATTGTTAAATTATCTCTCCCATGTCATAGAAACAGTAGCAACACCAGTAGTCCCAGTTGTTGGGGTTATCACAGCTTGCTGTTAGAGACTTCAGAGAAAAATAGTATTGAAATGCAACATTGCAAATGTAAGAATTAGACTTTGATTTGGCTTTGAGTTTGACCTACTGTATACTAGGTCAGTTTCGCTCTATTAAAAGGAGTTTTTCTTCTCTGTTGTCTCCTAGTGCTGATCAAGTTGTTGGGTTTTCTATATAATTCTTCATAGTTGTATTGTTATATTCTGTAAGGTGTTAAACTCGAGAGCCTTGCTGACTTTTGTTGTGATTTGGAGCTATATAAATATACTGAATATAAGATACCTCAGCATGTTGCTTTGGGCTTCATTTAATCTGTCTTTCTTACTGAAGATTGGCTGCTAAAATGCCTTTTTAATCACTGACTAGAAAACCTATTAGAATTTTTTCCTATTAGCACCTAAAGGTGTCAGTGTCTCAGTATGAAGCATCTCTGACAGTCATGACAAGGAACAGAAAGTGGACTCATGTCATATTAGCCAAGGTGTGGGTATGTATGTGTGCCTCTCCAGTGCACTGATGTCAGGGTTTCAGTGTCTCCATGTATGCCCACTGGCTCTCCATCTTGTTAAACTTTTATTTTTTTCCTGGATTACTTTTGTCACTGTTGCAATCTCCAGGCACATCTGACATACTTCTTCTAACTGACACCTGTATGGGAGAAGCTTTGACGGGGGACCGTAGGGGATAGAAAGAGAGGATGGGATAATAGGTTTTATTGTGTCATGTTAGGGTCATCTCTTCATTTCCTTTGTCTTTTTTGGTTGCATTTCATGAGCAACTTCAACTTTTCAAGAGGATTTGCTCGAGTATGACAGGTATCACAGTGGCTTGTGAAAATACAGTCACCCTTTTTTTTGCTCTTCCTCACTTCTCCCATCTCTATCTTCCCTATATTTGGTCTGTATCTCTCTTATCTTTCTCCATTTTATAAATGACCACCTCCACTTCACAGGAAATAACAACAATCCTCCAGCAGCATGAAGAAGAGAGCTACTTCATGTGAAATCAGAATGCATGTCATGTGCCGGAGGACATCAAAAGCATGCTGTGTTGGCACACTCCTCCACCTCACAAGCAGCATTATGGGCGGCTGTTTGTGTAGCTTTCCGGTGGATCGGTGCATCTAAATGAGACGTAAATTTAACTAGCAAAAAAATGTTCATGGTCTAGATTAGAAATGATCTCCCATCTCCTGGTAGAGTATTACGTGTGTGTGTAAGCAGATGTGGTTGTTTTGTGTGGATGTGTTTCATGTTGAAATGTGTCCAAGCAGTGCCCCCTTGTGGCTACATGTGACATAATCCTCTTTTGTGCAATGAAGCCAGATAGGAAAAAAAAAATCAGGTGCTTTGTACACAACTGATCTTAGAATCCACTACCATGTTTTATTATTTCTATCTATACTGTGACATTTTAATTTTAAAGATTTGAATATGAGGAATCCACAGCTCAGCCTTGAGTCATAACACTAAATGAAGACCATAATGTAAAGATGCTAGCAATATTGGACAGTTTTAGCTGGGTAGAAATGTAAAATCAATTGTGGCGGGATGGAGGGTTGAGGATAACAACTAGGTATGAATCACACCCTATAGTGTGGTTATTTTAGAGTGTGATACATGTGCATAGAGCAGCGTGTGGATACAATCAAGGCTCCAAAACAACAGAGATTCTTTTCATCATCCTGTCGCCTCGGGCTCGAGGAGGCTTTTTCAGTGGAGATTTTCCTGAAGAGGAACGTTAGGAGCCTCTACACCTTTCCAGAAAGGTCAAACATGGTTCAGTTCCTGCATAGCTAAGGGCTAAAGGAGAGGCAGCACGTAAAAAAGTCAATGCTGGACTCATAGGACTGCTTCTGCACCACCCGTCTCCCTTTCCTCCCTCCCCTGCCTGCAACTGAGGAACACTTTGAGATGAGATCTGTGTGTGTGTGTGTGTGTGTGTCTTTCATCTACAGTCAGATGTGTTACTGCTACTTCTCGTTCTCACTCACTCTCTCACAGTCATTAATGTGCATGTGCAGGCGTAGAAAGCACCGTGGGCATAATTTACGTGCTCACACACACAGAAACATCAGACGTACGGAAGAGCTGATGTGTTCCTCTGCAGCCCAGGTGTGTTAAGCGTGTTGGTGGTCGAGAATTTGCCTTCAGGTCATTTGCTGGCACTCCAGCGAGAGCTCCTCATCGATACAAGCCCCAGCTTTGCTTAGCTGTGCAGTAACAGCTCGCTTTTTGGGTAATTCAAGACCTGGCAGCTGCAGGAGAAGGCAGCAGTGTCGGAGGGAAGGGGGGGACAAACGTGGAACCAAATGAGACGGCATGAGATGAGATGAGATGGCAGCTTTGTGCAACTCATGTAGTATTTAAGAGCAGCAAAACAACAAAAAATAGCTCATTAAAAAATGTTTGTTTGTTTTCAACTGTGACCACAGCGGTGGCCATTTTAAAAATGTCAATAAACACTTCAAGCTATTGCACATCACAAAGGTCAACAACAAAATCTACTACAGCACGCTGACTTGGACAGAGACAGAGCAGCCAGAATATAAAAGCAGCAGCCGAGCGTTTATCACTCTTAGAGCCATCAACACATCCAGCTGGCACGGTAGGTAAACTTGGCTCTGCTGCACCTCATCACAGCCGTGAGAACAGCCAGGAAGAAGCATCCAATGGCAAGGAAGAAGAAGAAACAAGGATGAGTGGGGAACATCCATCCATCAATCTATTTTCTAAATTGCTTAGTCCCCCATAGGGGTCACGGGTGTGTCACACCCTGGACAGGTCGCCAGTCTATCGCAGGGCCACATATAGACAAACGAGTGGGAAACATTGAAAGACATATTGGGATTGGAGGCTGCATGTCTGGTTGCATAAGATTCAGATAAAACCAACGCACTGTGACTTTGTTGGTATGGTCACCTGTTGCAAATGGAGACAATTTAAAGGGAAAGTAAAGGTTAGAACCATAAGCAGTTTGCATTTTTTGCACATAACCTAAGAAAATAAAAGTATAATCAACAAAATGTAACAGTATTAGTATTCTGATAACTCTAATAAGTGATAGCTGTACTCATGTGTACATCACTTCAGTGTTCTTGTACTTTTTTCCAGAATTGATGATAGCTTTGTCCGTGCATTATGAAGTTTTAGGGTGTGTTTCAGCATGTAGCATCAGCCTGTGTTCAGTGATGAGCAACAGCTTTAAGTAGTTCTGAGCCCAAGTGGCTATATTTATAATATATATTTATAAAAAGCTACCATGACAGTTTCTCATGCAACAAGGGCCACAAACATGGAACAGTGGTTTACTCTCTGAACTGCAGAGAGTAAAAGAGCTAAATTCTTTACAATCTTGCATTGGGGGAATGACTCTCTCACCAAGTTTGGCACAAAGTGATGAGTCACAACCGGCATCTTCACTTGCTTTTGGCTGCTTTTATACCCAATGGTGATGCACTCGCCTGTTATCAGTTAACCATCTAATCATCCAGAATGGTGCTGCTTTAATATTTATCTGCTACAGCAACAAACAGAATAATGAGCAGCATAAATATACTGCACATATGAGGACCATGGAGCGTGTTGTTGTTTAATGAACTGTAATTCCTCTTGCAGGAATATCCACTTTGAAATTAATTTGTCCAATGATTATAATTATATGACTCCCAGTTACCTATATTTCTTCTGTGTGTCAAAGATCAGGCAGCATCAGTATGAAGCCTGAGTGCATGGTATACTGTATCTCTGTGTCTGTGTGTTTGTAAGCGTGTGGCTACTTGTAAGCTTCTGCCCTCTTATTCACCTTTTGCTCCGTTTCTGATTGCTCCAGTCTCTTGTAATCCTTTTGATCTCTCTTAGCCCTGCAGTGGCCCGTATCTTTTGAAGGCTGCCGATGTGGCCTTCGTGCAGCTGCTTCACCTCGTTCTCCAGCTCCCACTTCTCCTTTTTGTCCCAGGAGACCTGACAGACCCAGAGGTCCTGCTAGAACTGAATTTGGAAGCACAGAAGAGCAAAAGGAGGATGAAAAAGATGCCCAGAGCTGCTGTGCTTCACTTATTTATGCCAGTGATGCCCAGTAGGACTCTATCTGCTAGGGCTTTCTGCCTTTCTGACTGCACTCAAAGTAAAACATCCTTTATCTGTGCCAATGTTCAGCAGTCACTCTTGTACAATGTATAATTTCAAGTATGGGCATTTGTTTAGCAGAAATCCCAGCAGCTCTTTCTCTTATCTTCCACCTGTAAAACGACAGTAAAAGGTAAATGGTCCTGTAGCTTCAGAAGTGAGCATGAAATCATGAGCACAAAATCAAATTCTCTGCATGTTACACTGCATCTATCATGCAGTTCTGCACACTGTGATTAGAAGCCTACAGCTGAGAGTAGAGCTTCACTCTCTACCAACTTGGAGAACAATGTATGAAAATGTATCACAGAACTTGCTCTTCTATCTCTTGCTGAGAGGTTGTGACCTTTTGATTAAAAAAGGAAGTTCACAGTAAAGTCTGTTCAGAGATTTTGGGAAATATGTGGAAAATAATGTATCCACTCATTTTTGTCTCCAGGGAAGCTGCACAAAGTCTAATAAATGTGAGTGATGTGAGGCTTAATAGCTCAAAAAAAAGAACAAAATGTGGATGTTAAGTTAGAAAGACGCTCAGCAGACCTGTTACTGCTGTTACTAGAAACACACCCAAGTCTCCACACCCTGCAGTTGGTAGTGAAGTTACTAAGCAGGTAGTTTTGGCAGCAATGATCAGTGCTGCAGGGCACACCCAGAGAGATGCTGCACCTTCAGGAAGGTACTACTCCCCAACCAGGAACTTTATTTGGAGGCAGAACTAATGTAAACTACTGTGTTTAATGTAAATGCAGGTATAGGAACCAAGTTCCTTTTAAGGTTCCCGGTCCCTTGGAGAGATTCCTGCAGTGCAAATAGGCTTAAAACAAAATCCAGAAGAGAAGATACCTACAGCTGGTATCAGGTTCTCTGACTGCAGTCAGACAATGTGAACATTTGTAAGGTCATTTGAAATGGTTTCCATCTTTATTTGATGCAAAGAGACATCTGCCAGCCAAATGATACCACTGCAGGTGTGTGGTTGGTCTGACACTACTGCTAAAACACCAGCAGTTATCTTTCTGATTCTGCCAGCTGTAAATGTGTTTGTTTTGAACTGCATAGTCGCACTATAGCCAAATGATAGGCTAGAAAAAGATAATTATGTGTTCTGAATATGATGAAAAAAGACAATAATGTTCACGTTATCCATGCAGTTAAGAGGCCATGGTTCCCAACACGCTGTAGTGTTCCTGCTCCTCCAAGGGGTCAAGAGGTCAAAAGGACATTTCTATTTTTGCTTTTTTGTGTAATGTTGGATATGTTTTCTCTTTGAGTGTGGATCATTGGTGTGAAAGCAAACAACCAGAGAGGTTTAGAGATGGAACAGCTAAAACATAGCTTCTTTTGCAGAACTGTGCACATCACATAGTACAACTTGAGATGAACATGAGTGACCTCAGGTAAAGTGGTATTAGTAGCTTCTCATTCTCTCAGGAGACGTTTCCTAAAATGCTTCAGTAAAGTTATTATGATTATTATAGATATTTCTGTCTTTGTTGTGATAAGTGACAACACTTCCCCCATCATATAAAAAAACATTAGTTTAAAAACATGTATCTGAGTTAAATAATCTGTTGGAAGGTGGTGCTGCGGATGATGTTCATCAAGGTCCTTTCACTAATCAACAGAGCTCAAGTGTGAAATAATTAACTCCACTGACATTATGCTTTTTTCCATTACAATGAATAAAACTATTATTAGCTTCACATGTGTGATCAAGGTCAGAGTGTGTCCAAAACACTGCAGCATTAGTGTAAATACACAACTTGGTGAAATAAACCCTGGAGTTGTGAATCAACCGCAGGCTCTCATTGGCTTCCTTTGTTTTGTTGTTTATTGTTGATTTACACTAGATGGCAGCTTTAGACAGTTCACAGACCGTGAAGTGTTCGTTAAGTGTGTGTGTTTGCACTTTTCAGCAGGCTGCACAGTGTGGATGAATGAAGTCACTGTTTGATCACAGCCAGGCCTTTTAGTCCTGCATCTTATTGTGGTGCATGTTTTCTTTATTAGTAATTTGCACTTTATTAAATTATAATAAAACTTTTTTATGAAGATGTAATACTAAATAAACGGAATTGTCTTGGAGCTCACTGGAGAGGATTATTGAGTCGCTGATGAGAAGCCAGAAGCTCCATCCAGGATTCTGACCCTGACTGAACACACCTACTGTAGCGCCGTTTCCTCTTCCGCTTTCCACTTCTCTGGACGATGACTGCAGGACGTCATTAAGAGCAACCTGTTCGCTCACTGTCTACCGGCCGAAGACTGTTCGTCTGTCTACTCTGCCTGGATCCACCATCAGTCGGATAAACAGAGCTGGGTCAAGCGCCGCGGTCAGTTACTGTCAGCATCTTGTCATGGGCAATAATGTGTCGGGTTTATCAGCGCTGCAGAGAGGACAACAGCGGGGCTTTCAGAGACTCCGAAACTCTCAGAAAGGTCAGTAACCGCCGCGGAGATCGCTCACAACAAACGCAGAACTTGACGCTACTCGTTAAAAAAACGAGTAACAGACATCTTCTTACAGTGTTTAACCTCAGTTTGAGGTGGAAATGTGTTGAGGTCACTTTCTCCTGCTGCTCGAGCGGCTGTGTGGTGGTGGTGGTGCTGAAGAACAGCTCCCGTGTCAGGCTGCAGGAGGGAGGGGTCTGCTGCTGCACTTTAACATGGTTGACACCGATGAGGTGTGTTTAAAAAGAGGCAAACACACACCACTGGAAGCACAAACAAATGGTTTCGTTGTACAAGCAAGTAAAATCGAACTCAGTCCGGTTTCATTTAATGTATTTACTACTTATTTATAATACTGTAACTTTAGGACCTGACAGAAGTATGTGGAAAACACACACAGCTGTGTAGAATTCATATGAAAGTACTTGCTAAAACATAAAATACAGCAAAAACTAGCAGTGTAGTACTCCACTACAAGCATCTCTCCAGGTGGAGAGGTATCAAAACTAGCCTACTCCACTAAAAAACTACAGTATTTTAAACTATATTAAACCTGATGGGTCTAGTGGAGTTTGACAGACTCTTAAAGATGGTGAATCAAATGTCTAGTAAGTAACAAAAACAACAGCTGGTAAAGGTTGAACTCATTTTAATCAATGTATGTACTGCCATCAAAGTCAAGAGTTTAAAATGTGCAAAAGGTAACTAGTTACTGAATATATCTATCTAGAGTAAAAGTAATATGAAAATATTCCAGTACACTTCTGAGTATCTGTACTTAACTCTTATGTAATTGCCAGTAAAAATAGAAATCTGCAGATTAGAATCATATCTTGTATTTTTCTGCCCCCTATAGTGGATTTATGTTAGCTTACCAGATGACAAAACAAAATGAGCACAATGACCCACATAAAGAGAGAATCTTGATGGGAAACATTTACATAAAATCAAAAAGTCCTCCCACTTTAATCTCCTCCATCCCATGTAGGTTGTTTGTCCCAGTGCAGAGCAGCCGTTTGTTGAAAACAAACAGTCAAAAAAGGCGCACAACTGTGCAAACAACAAACACTTTGGTTGGGATTAGACATAAAGACATCTGGGTTAGGTATGGGCACTAAATAAGCATGGTTAGGCTTGGTAACAATTAGCATTTGCTTTAAAAGTTCAAAGTTAATTCTTTTCTTTCTCATAACATTATTCAGATGACTTGCATCATGTGACTAATTCTGCCTGTGCAAACAAAGGAGTTTGGTTGGGATGAGACACAAACACATTTTAGTTAGTTTTAGATAAATAAACATGGTTATGTTTAGTAAAAATGTCTTGAAGATGACTATTTCCTTACACACACACACACAGCGTGTGAGTTTGTTTGAACCAGTCACAGCCGTCATGTGACTGGCAACAGGCGGCCATCCGCCTCGAATGGTAGAAAGTTGTCTTATGTTGGACTCAAACTCATCTCCTATCAAACACTGCTTGCAAGGTCAAGAAAAACCTGATCTCTTACTATATAGTACTTACTTGCACACCATTTATTTTCATATACAATAAAACACTGAGCAAACTTCTAGAGTATCTAAAGTACACTGAGAAGTGTACCAGGTCAGTGTTTGACCAGTCAGTGATTTTCAGCACTGTAGGGCACAATGTGCAGTTTTTCTGGGGGGCTTAGAACTACAGCCGTGAAATTACATTTAGTTCTCAGTGGAAACACAGATTGAGGTTCCTGGTCTGCAGGAAACTCTTCAGTAGTAGAAATGGGCCTTAAGAACATTAACCCCAAAGGTTACATTTCCAATGTAAATGTTAACTGGGATGTCTTTTGGAAGCATGTTTTATCTATCTATCTATCTATATATATATATAGAGAGAGAGAGAGAGAGAGAGAGAGAGAGAGAGAGAGAGAGAGAGTCAGGCAGGTGTTTATTACAACGCCCAAGAAAAAGAACTAAATTCATCTGGGTGAGTTAATCAAAAACAGTAAACTGTGCTCTTTAAAGCTAAATGTGTTATCCTCACACAGAGTACCCACTCTATCCAGCACCCTCTGGGCTGAGTTCCATGTATAATACATTCATGTAAAGTACAAAAACATCCACCTCCACAGCTCCCTGTCCTGATCTCACTGCTACATCTGGATTACAGAGAGAGGGGGAATGAGCCTGGGGAAACATTTGAAAGTGGAGCTGTCATTGGGATAATCACCATAAGTACACAGTTTGCCCTTTCACATCCTTTCTCTATCTCCAACACACTCTGTTCGAGCGCACAGCTATTTTCACATCACAGGAACACAGGCACAGAACAAGTGAGTCAGGCGAAGAGAGGCAAGGCGGTCCATGAGAGAGGAGGGAGCATTATTTAGCCAGGTTTCCTTGACGACCACCCTTAACATGTGCAACAGTTCCCATGGCGATGGTTTCCAGAGCGTGTTATCAGCGGGAGATGATGACTGATTGGGATGAGGACCACACGTCACTGGCAGCCAGTGATGAAAGGACGGGGGACGTGTTTGTGCTGCTTTGCATCCCAGTCTATAAGGCTGGCGCTCAGACAACGTTGCAGTGATTGGATGGATGTGGAACAGAGATATCAGCGCTCAGCCAAGGCGATGAGTGAATTCAGTCAGCGTAATGAGTTGAGTTGAAGTTGTTGTCCTCCCCATGCACACACAAACAAACTAACTTCTTGAGTACATTCATTTGTTTTCAGCTGCACACACGGCCTTCTCTTTGCTGTGCTGACTCAGCTTGGTGGTGATAGTTCCTGTACACTTTCTGATATCCATCCATCTCTCATTTTAAGTGCCTCACTGGTGTTGGAGCCAATCCCAGTCGGGTATTGGGCAAGAGGCAGGGTACACCCTGGACAGGTCGCCAGTCTGTTACAGGGCTGACACATAGAGACAACACATAACCACTGACCCAGGTCCTTCTTGCTGTGAGGCAACCGTACTAACCAATACACCTGATGAGGTCACATTGGCTTCAGGAAAGGCTGGTATTGTGGAAAAATGAGCTTTAAGATGGATCAGTCATGATGGGCGGTGCTCCTGTGCCGTGTAAAACTGCTTAATTCGATCTCTGTGGTCTTAGCTTTAAATTTTGAAATTGCCACCTCCAGAGTGAGTAATTTCACACTCAAAATTGAAATCCAGTATGTGAGGATAATCCCAACACCTACTCAGCGCTACTCTGAGTGCATCCATAACTCCAGTAGTCAGAGATGGCAGCCAGGTGATGAGCAAAGCAGGACACTGAAGTTTGCATTAAACACTAACTACACTTTAAAATGGTTTAATGCTTTTGTTTGTTTTATTGTTGTTGTTTTGTATTTGTTTACAGTCTATATCTGCTGTCCTATCGCAGTTTAAATGAGAGGAAAATGGAAAATGACTCATTTTGTATTGGACTAACAGTGTGTTGTATGATGCTGTAAATGCCACTAAGCACAGTCAGTCATGTGACACAGATAGTGGCACGGCGTTTGGACAAAGGCAATCCTCAGCAGAGCTGCATCACCAAATGCACTCGAACATTGTGTTCTGTCACAGCTGCTGACACAAACATAGCATTAGAAAGCATGTTCACACTAAGCACATGCAGGCCGAAAAGAAAACAACGTTGCAGAAGGGGTGTGTGTGTGTGTGTGTGTGTGTGTGTGTGTGTGTGTGTGTGTGTGTGTGTGTGTGTGTGTGCGTGTGTCTTCCCAGACAAAATGAGTACTAAACGGAGAGAGAGGCAAGCATGTGGACTGCAAATGCACTACAGAACAGGAGTGTATATCCCCAAGTGTAACAGTACTTCTGTCCTACATGTTTTTCAACATGAACCTCACATCATGTCCCGTCTGAGTGAGTTGATAAATGTGTAATAGCTACATGTAGTTTCCTTGTTCCGTATGTTATATGAATGAGGAAAATTTGTTCATTTCATGTCCTGCAACATTTTGAATAGTTTCTGTGGAGAGAAAACTGTGCTTTTGAATGGCAGTTGTAGCACTGAAAGGACAACAGTTGCTTTTCATCCAGATCCTCTCCTAGAAGCTGTGACAGGGCAGAAGAAGCATTGGAAAGTGTTTTATTGGCCGCTGCAGTTTGCTTCATTTAGACAGAGACAGGAGGGAGGTGCTAAACAGCCAGTAAGAGCTGTACATCATATTTTCATCAGAGCTCACTGCCTCAAGCTCACTTCATTCTGCTATATTATACTACTGCGAGGGCACCACAAGGGCATGCTGTTACCTCATACACATAGACACACACTTACTGTACAGTACATAGGCTACATACAGACACATGTACTGACTGGTTACTGTGTCCGTTATTTATTAGTGAAAACAGACCCAACTTTCAGCTGCATCACTGTCTTCAACCTATTTTGGATCATCACGACTCCCAATTCCGTATACAGCTCTGTTACTATAGTGACAGAGATGATGGGCTATTTTTTGCAATAACACAGTTCACAGTAACGCAGTTTGTCATGTCTCTATTCAGTTTAATATTGTATTAGTCCGTATTTCTCTAATAACAATGGTAAATATGAGCAATGTGTTATGAGGTCATTTAGCCAGATTGTTTTGAGTGGACTCCCCTTAAGGAGATTTGAGTCCAGTGTGGAACAACTTGCTGTTGTCATTGTAACCATGAGGACATTTTAGTACACAATAAATAGTAAGTGATGTTAAGCCAAACCACAACATTTTTACTAAACTTAACCATCTTTATTTTGTGCCTGCATCCCACCCATACGTCATTGTATCTAAACCCAGGAAAATGTTTATTTGATCAGTCATAAAGCAGTGTTTTGAATTCTTTAAGAAAAATTGGTGCAATTTCAGCAAAGACCTGCTGCCATAGTGGCACTCTTTAACAAACACTTCAGTGGGATGTATGAGGGGGTTGGGGCAAATGACATACTGTTTTCTATATATACTGTATATATATTTAAGCTTTTTTTTTTTCTAGCTTGTTGCTATTTATAAAAAAAAATGATGCACTGTACATGTGAAGGCTGCAACTTTTTGATTGCTGGAGTTTTTGCTACAAAAAGTGCTTAAAAGAGCCACAAAACAACAACTTAGTGTGGTCAGTTTTCTTGAAGAAATGTAAATGGACAAACCTCTAGTGGAATTAAAGCAACAATATGTGATATATTTACTATTCTAAATAATAAAGTGACACATACATTTCATCAGCTATTAAAGAAACATGCTAAGGGAAAATATTAGTTTCTTAGTCAACAATGTCAATATCTGTAAACAACCGATACTTTAAAATGTTCTCTGCTGGTGTGGAACGTATGCTTCTGTTTGGACATGTGTGAACCTGCCCACCACATAGTTGCCCCAGACATGAAATAGCTTAGAGCTCAGGTGGCAAATTGTTTTCTGGTTGGCCTAAGTATTTAAATTGAATTGTTCACAGCCAGTTGTGGAGTTGGTTATTATAATTAATGAAAAACTCATATTGTGTAGGGCAAGTGCAGGGGGTCTATCATGGTAGCAAGTATTTCAGACATACAGCAGGTGAAGTGATCCTGGGTAGCGCTGGCTAGTACCACCATGCTAACATCGAACGCTACCTCAACGTAGGAGATCGATGTGCTGGGCGATAAAGCTCTGTCCATTATGTTGCATCTAGACTGCTGTGCCCCTTTCAAATGCTTGGTGTCAGCGCTACATATTGTTCCTTTAATGAGCTTCTAAGAAAGAGTTTGGGTGTAATAGGAAATTGTTAGTCATATGAATTTACAAAGTAATCAGAACTAAGAGTACTAAGTCTTTAGGGAGTGGTCATTAAATGTAATTTACTGTATTTGTTAGACTAATTAGATCCCCTTAGACCATATTTCAAGTACTGCACAGCTTAGTGGAGTCATAACTTCTAAATACACTAATAATATACCCCAGGAAATGTTCTTCAACAGTTTTTCTCACTGTAGCTGCGACCTTTCTGTTTTCTTTTACGTGACAGTTGACCTCAGTTATGCAACATGGTACTGACAGCACAGCTGCCTGCCTGGGGGGTTTCTGAACATCCTTAACACCTGCCTGAATAAGAATCACAAATACAGGGAGGCGATACAGGCTCACCGGCACCCCTGGGAGGATTCAACTCCTCGAGCACTGAAGGGCAGCGTTCACACTTTGTGAACATTTTGTAATAAAAAAAGACTGCCAGCATTTTTCCAGCCCAGACAGTTGCCTGTGTTGGATGAGCTCATTAGGTTAGACGATGGCTCATACTTACATAATACGATTGAAAAGCAAAGAGCTGTCACAAGTTTGTTATTAATATATTTTAAATAAAAGAGGAGTGTTTCAGTGACCATGATGCATTGTTTGCTTTGTGAAAAACCTGTTACGTTAAACTGTATTGTTGGAAATATTTGATAAACTTGATAAAATTATGCATTTTCATGTCTGAAACAGTAAGACATATATTATATAATGGATTTATGGAAGATTTTCTTTCTTCAAAAGACTATGGTGACCACAATAGATTTATGCTCCAGTAAATTACAATCTCAACAAGTTTATTACTTGTAGCATAGGTAGGATTACCCATCCTACAAGTAATAAAGTGCAATTGGATGCACAGTGAATATGTGTTGATGTTACAGTGTGTACTTATCAACTCCACACAAGTTATATGGGAAGAAGTAGAATAAATACATCTCACATTATCATCATGTGGCTTTTGTTCATGTACACTTGTTCTATAAAAACCTGGTGAATCATGGAACCCTCAGGCAGCCATGGAGGAAATGTCATGTTATAATGGTTTTTACAAGTATTTTACAAATGTGCTTATCATTTAATGTTAAAAACTTCAGTCAATGTGAACTGCAAGTCACAAGAGACAGAAAAACATAAGAAACATGAATTTTCTGTGGATTAATTTCGAGGAATCAGGACAGCAGTCGGCTTCAGGTGCAGCAGTAATATTTAATGGGAAAGGAGCCGAACATGACTTTATATTTTGTTCTGAGAAGTCCAGAGAACAAAAAAGTGGATAATTTGACTTTTTGATTGATTTTGCAGTTGAAGCTATGACACAAAAGG
Organism: Helostoma temminkii; assembly: GCA_900302695.1. NCBI lineage: Eukaryota > Metazoa > Chordata > Actinopteri > Anabantiformes > Helostomatidae > Helostoma > Helostoma temminkii. Next base: position 58,218 of record OMLM01000426.1, read on the forward strand.
ATTTTCATTGATGTCCACTCAAGCATTAACGACCTGACAAAATAGGCATTTACTTTGGGGGTTACCTTGAAGGCCTCAGATTAAATTTTTTTAACAAATATGATTTAAAAGAAGCACATGCTGTTGTGTCCTTGTCTACACAAAGAGCAAATATTGTTAATTAACAGATCCAACAAGGAGCAGTTTGTGGAAGAAAACTGACATTAGGGCTTTGTATTGGTAAGAAGCTGGTGATGTGATGTATCACAATAAACGACTTACAATTCAATATATTTCAATATATTGTAATACTGCATATCTGTGGTATATTTTGGTACAATATCTTCTTCAAAAGCAATTAAATGATTATTTTTACATTGATTTAATATAACAGACATAAAACAGAACTTAGATCTTTTTACAAGTGTGTTTGTTGCTCTGACATTAATATAACGAAATAAATCATAATATATATATATAATTTTTTATTTCTTAAAATATTACTTTAAGTTTCAGAATAACACGTTTTTTGAGCGTTTGTCCCGCTCTGGCCCTCCCATTCAAAGAATTCTATGCACGCCACTGAGGAGAACATCATCAGTGACTGCAGTATAGAAACAATCAAGCACACCTCTTTTCTGTCCAATAATAATAACAATGATAATGATCTCACGCCGCTTTTTGGCATTTATCAGAAGTTCAAACAAACAAGAATAAATCTGGCATTGATTTTATTTGCAATCACTGTCCAAGCATCTGACTTGATTGTTGTTAATTATAGTAATTATCTTCAGAGATTTAAAGATTTCACTCAAATTATACTGTTTATGTTCTAGCAGAACAACTACTTAAAAAAACACTTAAATGCTTCTTGTGTGTATATTATTTCACATGTAGTATCAATTTCTGATTAGCTTTTTCTTCTTTGATCTTATACGTTCAAACGTGATCACCTGTGAGTTGCTCTTGAGAGTGACCTAAGCTGCAAGTACAAGCGAGTCACTCAATAAATTACTTACTTACTGCCCGCACTCATGGAAGGATCTTTTAAAAAACTTTAACAAGTTTTAACTTGTTACTTTAGAATATTTTTACAAGTTGGATTAGCAGGGGCAGTGCCAGAGGGTTTACCTGGGGTTCTCCCAGAGAATCTATATACTAAACCTTTACCAAATTGTTTTGTTGCCTTAATTTAACCACATGATATTCCACAGTATTCACTAAGGTTTGTGTACATAACTATTACTTGTCATTCTTAGAGCAAATGTTGGGAGAATTCTAATTTTGCTGTAATGTAGCCCTTTTTATGCCTTTATCACAGAGCACAGGGACGACATGAAAAAGAAAGTGAAAGGCAGTCAAACAAGATCCGAGGCCAGAATTAATTAATTTATTTCTTTAGTTTTAATATTGTGTTTACACAGTTTAAGTGTTTTTTGATTGAAAAATAAGTCCTTAATATTGTCAATATGCCAAAAGTCGGATCTGATGTGAGCATCTTCTCTTGCAAATGTTATTTGGTTGACACCAGCTGTGGGCATGTTGACCAACTCATGGAATTAACGTTAATGCGGCAGACAGCGGTGGCTAAAACTTAGAAGCTGCCTGCTGAATATTTTGTACCTTGACATTTGCTGGCATTTGCTATTAATAAATATAATTATAGCATTTGTTATTAGCAAATCCTGTTAATATTAATGAATGAATCTTCATTAGGAACATCTGAAACTTTTGCTGCCATCATTTTAACAGCAGTGGCTAAGGCTCAGAAGATGCGAGCTGAACATTGCCATTTGCAGGCATTTGCTATTGAATAAATAGCATTTTCCTTACCTCAGTGCCTTAACTCAGAGCCTCTTGGCAGTGTGCCCAAAATATTATATACATTCAACTCTCTAATTTTCAGTCTTCTAATCACCCAGCTGTTAAAAACAGCAGCTGCAACACCAGCAGCCTGAGATAACAACAATATCATAAAAAAGAAAGAGCTGATTAAAGAAAACATCAGATTTTGATCAGTTGTATTTTAGTTGATACTGATCCTTGAAGTCATGTCCAGCTCTGCACTAATACTGATCCTCAGGACATTGTGAATCAGCTCAGGACTTCTCCTTCTCAAATTAATTTTGACACACGTTGCACAGAGAGGAACAAGAGGTCATACGAGGGTCCAGTGTTGCTCATGAACCCTGAGCAAGCTAAGCCATCTGTGTAATTCCAAGATGTTTGTACCTGATAATGTCTTGATGCACAAGACCTCCACCCAGGCTCAACCATGTTTACAAATGTTAATTCCCCTATTGTTCTATCAAGTAACTTTAAAGATTTGTGCAGTGGGAATAATGTTTGATGGAAAAGCCTTGAGTGGCACTGATAATATCTTAATTTATGTTAGATCAAAGTTTATGACTCGTAGAACCTAATGAAATAGAACACTTTGTGGTGAGCTGTTGTGCAGAGTGGAACCATTATAGCTGGATCTAACCTTGTGCTTTAAAAATATTTTTTAAAAATACTAACAAATGTCACTTTTCTTCCTGACCAGACCATCAAACAAATAGTGTTTCTGTGCGGCACCAGATCAAAAGAAGCACGTCAACCACACAATTAAAAAAAGGGGGAAGCAGTTGAAATGGATGTCAGAGACGGGGAAGTAAATGTTGGCACAATGACAAGTTAATCAGGATGTGAAGTGTTCCTTTGCGTTTCGTTGCATATGCTAACAATGAGAACATCATAACAGGAAGGTGATTATTCTTCGATTAAAAAGGCTGAGTCACACTTTTGCATGTTGTTGCATGCTGGAAAATTATAACATGAGCAAGGTGTGATTATTTTCGTAAGATAAACACGATACAGTAAGTAATACAGTAAGAACAACATCTGACACTGTTTTAGAAGGTGAATCATTTCCACTGTGTGCAAATACAGTTCGGTTATAGATTCTGCTATTTCTTTATTCCTTGAGGAGACCAACGATGTGGATCAGTCATACTGTCAAAGTGTGCCTCGAGGCTTTGGCTACTTTTGTTATCCTGAAGCTTGATTTATGTTTCTGTGTCGGATCTGCTGAATGCTGTACTTATATCATGCTTGTACTTTTGATGCTTGTTATAATTTAAGTATTACACTTTAAGTATATTTTAACACTAGTGTATAATTTGGTAAGTGAAAATGTACTGAAATAGCGATAAATTATTCAATTTATTACATTTATTAAAGCATACCTTAAGTGGT
>OMLM01000426.1:61453-80369 GCA_900302695.1 Helostoma temminkii
CTTAAGTGGTTTATATAATAAATATATTAAGTATAAACATTTCAAAAGTGCATTAAGTGTATGAAATATATTTTAATATACTATAAAATATATGTGTCTCAAAAATTGTTTGGGAAGCAATAGGAATGATGAAACCAAAAATGTATTTTGGCTTACCGTTGAATTTATGCAATAATTATTACATATTTGGTCTGCTGTTGGCTGTTGTTCCACTTCCTCTCTCTTTATAAACTCTGTGGAGCTACTGAATACACCTGATGGGCTGTTTGCTCCCATATCACAAGGTGGTACCATTAAAACACACCTGTCTCTGTGTGTAAAAGCAGATAATGATCCCTTCTTTATGGGGGAAAGTCAACACAGCTTTGTGCTTGGACTACAACTGCAAGGCTTGTGACTATAAAACAGCCATAGCTGTAACCTGATTACAGGTAGGAAAACCCCAAAGAGGCAACAAAGGCAAAGAAATAAAGCAGCTATAAATCACTAAACTGAACCTTTACTGTTATGGGTGTGTGAATGTGTCATGCACACTCTTTATTCCACATAAATAAGCACACAATAAGACGTAATTTGCCTCTCATCATCCATTTCTCAAAAAGAGCAGACTGCCATTCAAACACACTTTCAGATATTCACTGTATACACACACACACACACACACACACAAAGAGGGATCTCCCCTCTGTCCTGCTGCTTTGCGGAGCTGCAGTAACATTTAGTGTGGGATAATCTGTACGTTGTGCTACAGCCCATGTGAGGAAGGGATTACATATTCATTTGGGGAGTTTTCATCCTGCCTTTCCCATCTGTCACCAGAAGTGCGGCCATGGGACATTTAGAAGCGATTTATAGCGGAGCGTTAGAGCAATACTGGCCGTGAGAGAGACTGTATGAGGGAGGGAGTTAGCACGAGTTATAGAGCAATAGGGAGGAAAAGAGTGGGAGAAACTGATGTGTGCAAACACATGAAAAAAACCATGACACAGTAGGGAATGCTCATGATCATATGGAATTCACAAACCTTGCTTATCCTGTTGTTTTTATAACAGCGAGTTAGCATATCTAAGATTAAATTAAAACCCTCGTTCATGGTACACTGTGATTTTTACCTTTTTTGTTAGTTTTTATCTTCGTTTTTATGTTATCAGTGGTCTCCACAATTATCGGTGGTCTCCGCCTCGCCGAGTTGAAACTCTGCCAAAACATACAAATTCACAAGATTAAAAATATGTTCATACTAGAATTTATTGCCTATTTGTGTATTTTATACTTCCACACCATGACATGCATTTTTTATCATTATTATTATTATTATTATTATTATTATTATTATTATTATTATTATTGTGGGGTGGGGGGTGTTGTTTTTTGGCAACCTTTCCCTGATTTAGCTGCAAACAATGGTTTAGCCCCAGGTTGTGATTCACATATTTTAGAAACATTCAATTCACACTCCTAACTCTCTGGATGAGACTGTCCTCGTGATGTAAAATGTGACTTTATAGGTCGTTTGTAACAGCAGCAAAAAATGATCAACACGTACGTCTGACAATGTCTAGCCATTGCAGTGAACCTTACATGGCCACCAACTTTTAATACTCAAATGTTTGTCAGGAGAGGTTGCGGTGGATTGGTGGCACAACATAGCACAGGACTTTAACACAGGAGGCTTGAGTAAGTTTGAATCCCATACAAGAAAACTTTCTGCTAATAAAGTTAACAAAGCTGTCATTTTAAAGGCCAAAAACAGACAATCTTAGTAACCCTGTGCTTTTTTAGTGCCTAAAACTTACCCAAACATTTTTCTGCCTAATCCAAATCAGATCTCTTTGTTTGCACAATCGTTATCCAGAATTTTTGATCATTTAAATCAACAATAAATGTTACACGAGCTGCCATTTTGGTGCCATCGTATGAAAAGGCATCTGCCATTTTGGTGCCTGTGAATATCTGAAAGTGTGTTTGAATGACATCAAAGGAGGTGCAGTTTCAACTTACGAACCTTACGTGGGGGGGCTCTTGCAACAACTCTTGCTTTGGTCTTAGGGTGAGGAGAGAGAGTTGGGACAAACAACAAATACAGGCATTACAGTTGGAGACATGGTTGCTCTGGATACCATGTAAAACAGTTTAGTGACTGTTGAGCATTACTAAAACACCCAGGTGAAGTGACTACACGTATGCATTTCTTCTTATGCACATTTATTTCATTGCTAATAATAAAGCATTGATGAGTAAAGCATAAATTTACATGTACCAAGTCTGCATGTTTCATAAAACTTCAACCTGAACAATGGAACCTAAATTTACTAAAGGACTTTCCAAAATGGCAGCCACGGTTAGAAACGATGCCATTAGTTTTCATGGCCTTTGACATGAAATAACGTGTACTTCCCGCAGGATATTATCAACCGGTCCACAAGAATGTGCTTACCACCATCAACTATAAATCCATTCAATCCATTAAGTTCACAAGTCTTGTATTTTCCTGTTCAGCAATGAATGAATGGCCTTTTCTGTGCTTGGTTTTTCTGGTTGATGGTTATGGCCTACAAACTCCATACTCGTGTAAAAGAGTCCAAAAATCAGCCATCACCAGTAGAAGTTTCATATTATTTGCTTAAGTTGCAGTTTTAAATACAGCATGCTCTAAAATTTCAATCCATCAATCTGACTGAGTTACACTGTTGAACTTGAAGCTTTTAACATCAATGTACAAGTGTAGTCCAGATGTGTACCACATGTGCCTCATAAATAAGGGAAATCTAACATTCAGGCCTTGTCAAGATTAATTCATGAACAGATTCAAGGAAATAACCACTTCAAAATCCAATTTGAGAGGATTTCAGTTTAAAAATCATCAACATTTATTTTGTTTCTTCTTTTAACTAACCCACCCTTTGGTTAGTAGCAACAAAAAAGCTCATTTTCAGAGTGACACACCAGAGAAACAAAACTTTTTAAAAGGAGAAAATATACATTGTAAATAATTTCACATTTGTGCTGTAAACTAAAAAACATTGTAAAGACACCTTTCTAATAATCAGTTCATAAAATATGGACCAAATCTGTGTTACTATGACAACTTGTGGAATAAATTCAATAGCTGATAAAGGTGGATCTGATTCTTAGTGTGGAGACAAACTAATAACTAAAACTGTTAAATAAATGAAAATGTTACATTTCTTTCATCCTACAATTTTTCCGAATTTATACATATTCATGGCTGTAATTGCTTTTCCCTTCTCACAACTGCACTTGTTTTGCAGCACACAACATTTTTTAGATAAGATCTTCATGCAAAATAGTTAAGTAATCACATGTTGTTAGCAATTATTTCTTAACTTTACACCCCATCCTCCCTTAACCACATTCATTCTCTACCACTGAGTCCTCATCACAACTGTTACCTTCACTCACATATTCCCACAAACATCCCTTTAGAGGTTTACTCCCACTACCATAAGTTCCCACCTTCTGCAGTCCAAGAAAACTTTACTCTAAAAATGTACTTTTTCTTACTTTTTCTTAAGCTATTTAATTGCGATTTGTGTTGTGAACGTGATCTGGTTTAGTGTTGACAAATTCAGCCCACCATATGGACTGCCTCTGCCAGACCTTAACTTCCTTAGCCCCTCTAGCACCCCTGGCTACAGTGCAGAATAACTTTGTTTTTTACAAACTGTTTTAAGTACTGCCAGTTGCAGCACTGCATTTATAGCAGTGAGTGTTTCAGCAGTCTAATTCACTTATCTCAGTTGCTGTGCAGCCTGCAGACAGAGAGTTTAATAAGGATTTGTCTGACACACCTTTATATTCATATTTCTCTGCAATCCTCATGGAAATTTGAATTCCTCTTTTTTTGTACCACATTAATACAAACATTTCTTGTTGATTCACAAGTTATAAGTGTGGGTTTATGCACACATACTTTCCCTGTCAGACACTGACCATGCAAAACAAGTTGTGTTTTCAACTGTAATCCAGTCGATATTATATTATATGTGATATCTTTCATATCATTTCAGGGGGGTGATATAAATGTCAGCTTCTCCAACAGGCTAGTATCACTAATGTACTATAAATTGTCATTCAGGAATTTTGTGAATTCTACTATTTCTTAACTTAAATATTAAAGTTCTTCTAACTCTTGAATGAACTTCTGAAATTTCACCAAGGTCATTAAATTAACATGCATGTTAATATGTGAATCATGAGGAACATGGCTGTTGAATTCAGTCTCCTTCAGTTGACACTTAGAATGTATTGTCACAGAGAACAGCTTAGCATGATGGTTTTGTACTGACTCTAGTACATTGTTGAGCATGTTCATCATGTTAACTGCCTAACTACGGTTCTTTTCCTACAAGTGTGAAGAGTTACAGCTTTGTTGTGTTGGACCACTAGTTCAAAAAGTGAGCTAAAACTTGCTATATAGCTAGTTCAAGCTAAAGATGGATTAGGTGATAATTCTCTGTAGGGTCATAACTGCAAGCAACCATGATCACCTTGTTTCACTGTTTTCACATTTATCTAGTGCAGCGTTGTGAACAGAGAAACAAGACACGTCCCTAAACATAAGGTCATAGCTGCTTTCAGCAGCCACTCATGAGTGTACCTGAAAATCAATGTAGACTCTGACATTCACACAGGCTTGACCCCAAGCTCACTCATGATGTAGTAATGCAATTTGAAGAAGAGCTGCAAGGAAGCAGCAGGCAATGGAAAGCTTTAGTCTCTCTGTAGTGTCTTATGACTGTCCTAGAAACATCCTGATTAAATACCACACGGCTGTGAGACCAGGAAAACTGTTTTCAACATATGTACTACATTTGGTAAATTTTTGTTTTATGTTTAAGGTAATGAAATATCATAATAAATGTCAAACCCTCCTGAAGATTTCCATTATTTAAACCTAAAGTCCTTCAAAAAGTTGCCCCATCTCAACTACTGACCTTTTCTGCAGGATTGTATTGTCTGATCATTTTCAATCAAATCTGAAGCTCAAGAAACAGCCATGAGATACTGGGAAGTTCTGTTTGCACAGTGCCAGACCTTGTATAATGTTTATTATATGTGCTCCCCTCAGGGCGTATCATTGAGAAACACAAAGCCTTCTTTCATTTACACAACTATCATGATGTAATGCAGTGATATTGTTTCTGTGAAGCCAAAGTGAAATTATGTGTTGGATAGAAACATATTGTTAAGACGAATAAAAACAAAACGTTTTTTATTCTCTGGCACTCCAAGGAAAAACCTTGAGAAATCTACTTCGACAAATGTTCTCCAAACATGTAAAAAATATCCGCTGTAAATAACATATCTGTTTTATATGGGTTGCCAAATAAGCACAGAGGAACGTAGCCACTTCACAAGCTGAATGCGAAAGTTAACTCCGCACATACGGTCCATCATGGTGCACAGCTAAGCTCAAATATACAAGTGAGGAAAAAACAAGTTAAAATCCATGATGAAATCCATGGTTAACTAGAATTACCATTTTATTGTTGTATGCCTCTGCCAACCAGTCAAATTGCAGTTTACATCTGTGCCTGTCCAGACTCATGTTGTAATGAGTTCATCCATGAGTTCAAGTAGAAGTTTGTGCCAGACTTAATGCCCTACAGGCATCCTTGAGATGCAGCACTGGTGAGAATGAGATAATTGTAACTTTTGACCACCAAAATTGAATCAGTTCAATATTGATAAGTGGATATGTAAGCCACATTTGATGAAATCCCCTCAAGATGCGTCCCTATGATACCACAATCACAAGACTGCACAGACAAATGTTTGGAGGGAAGCATAACCTGAAATCATAATCCCTATATAGCATAAAAATTAATTTGATTCTTCAAAGGTAAAGCTGATTCTTTAAAATTGAACTTAAATACACCTGAGAAAAATGTACTTAGTTACTTACCACCTCTGGCAAGATGATGGCTATAGCTATCTTGTTGTATCTTGTTGTTGTTGTTTTGGATATTTGTTCAGGGACGAATAGATGGGCAGAAATCCAGACATTTTTGAATGAGGATCTACCTTTTATCCAATGAGAGAGTTTAAACAACTTCATCTTAATTTGTACATTTTGCAGCTACTGTGCAGCTAGCATAGCGGCAGAAGGAGAACTGGGTGGAGAAGAGTGGATTGATTTTGAGTCCTATGCTACCGCTAGCTTAGGTTGCGCATTGTAGCTTTAAGCAAACTGTGATGGCTACATAACAAAGGTCTAATACACCAGCTACAATTAGGGAGCTATTGTAAGATATTGTAACATTGCTATGGTTCATTTGAGAGCGTATGGACCAATCACCTATATGGAAGTTAATGATGTCAGCTGCTGTTTTAGATGATTTAATCTCTTCATAAAACCCTTTTCCATCACCTATGTCACACTGGATTAGCATTTGTAGGACTGTGTCAAAAGAATCAGAAGATTTTTACCATTTTTACCATCCCCATGCTTAAATTATTATTATCACGCTCATTTTACCACAGCCATTGATTTTCAGCATGGACAGGCAATTTTTGCTCGAATGGCTTCTTTTTGAACATAGTACAGCCCTTAGTCTTGTCTCAGAGCTAAGCAAAGCAGAGTATAAATGGGAAAATCTAAGAAGTCATTGTTACAATTGTTGTTTATAGGTAACTTTTGTCCTATTCATAGATACTCCCATCTATGTGTGTTGTATTTGTAGCAGATATTAAACAACATAATTTGTTTGCATCAGCATGCTGCTCCTGCTCATGATTTCCTGATCTGTTTACCCTGAAGCCAACATATCTCAGCTGAATCCTGTGACCTCCCTTGCCTTTTGCTTTTCCCATCATTCCAGCATCAGACTGAGAGCAAAGCATGAGACATCTTCACGTGTTTTTCTGTTTTGATGGAGAGGAAATTAGACTCGGGTCTGTGCTGCGAGGACACAAGAAAGCGATGGCCCTTTAACAGTACCTCATTCTTCTCTGTGTTATGGTCCCAAATGAGAGCAGGAACAGATTAGCCCCGGGTAATATCTTTGGTGTCCTCTCCTGTGTCTAATTAAAAAAGTGATCGTTTTAGTGAGCCCATAAAAAGCTGTTATTGAGGGGGTTTTCATTCTGAGCAGTGCCAGCTCTACGGGATGGTTACAACACTTTCAAGAACTTCACTCTCCTTTGATCTCATTTGTGCTTAACCATTCTCAAGGATCTAAACACAGCAGGATAACCAAGAGAGAGAAGACTACCACAGGTTATAAATGTGATAAATGAGAGGAATGATAACGTAAGGGTCACATAAATGGATAAAAGAAATCTCTGGTATGTTGTCTCAGTGTCTGGAAGTATCCTTTTGCCAAATGTGGCTCGAGCCAGAGGATGTCAAGAAGAATACAGTGTGCTGATTCACATAGGGTATGGTTTGGAAACCACTAAGCCAGCAGGGCTGCTGATTGATGGCGCCAAAAATCCATGCAAACGCATTCATATGTTTCCCCACGCAGCAGCTGTGCCATATTAATCTGATGTAATGAACAATAAACACCCCATCATGATCGGAATTGCAATTTAAAAGTCTCAGCGATAGGTTCTGGGAGGAATTACAACCATATGTAGTCCTAACCGTAAGAGAGGAAAGAACTACAGGAAACATGTCAGTCTGTTACTCAGTTGTTCAGTTGTTGTTTTGTACAGACCACATGTTATTCAGAGGATTTATTTAACTGACTCGAAAAACCCCTTAATTTTTTTATAGTGTTGGTAGTGGGAAATATAAAGCTACTGCCAGCAAGAGCTTAACGGTCTCATATTATACCCCTTTTGGGGTTTAAAACACAGGTCCCTGGCATCTCCGGAATGTGTCTGTAAATGTTCTTGCTGAAAACTGTGCAAATCCTTGTTTTTGCCCTTTCTGCAATTTTGCAGTTTTTGTTTTATTTTTTTGTTTTGTTAGTTTTTGTTTTAACTGTTTTATTCAGCAACATTAGAGGGTTTTCAAGCATAAACAGCCTGTTTAAAGCCATGCCACAGCATCTCATGAGGTGGACTTACTGGTGTGTTTCGGATCATTGTGATACTGCACAACCTAAGTGCGATTGAGCTTTAGGTCACAAGCTGTTGTTCGGACATTTTTCTTCATTATTTTCTGGAAGAGTGCAGAATTCATGGTTCCATTAATTATGGCTAGGTCCTGTAGGTGCAAAGCAGCCCCAGACCATCACACAACCACCGCTATGTTTAACTGTTAATATAATATTCTTTTTATGAAAAGCTGTATTAGTTTGACACCATGGGACGCACACTCATGGTGCCAAGGTTTAGTGAGATAATCCTTTGTTATGGGTTATTTTATGACCTCCTGGATGAGTGCTCTTGGAGTAATTTTGGTAGGCTGGCAACTCCAAAGTTTCACTACTGTTCCAAGTTTTCTCCATTTGTGGATAATGGCCCCTCACCGTGGTTTGCTGGAGTCCTTCAGCTTTAGAAATGGCTTTGGAACCATTTCCAGACTGATACATGTCAATTACTTTGTTTCCCAAATCTTGCATTCCTTTAGCTTGTGGCATGATGTGTTGGTTTTTGAACTCTTTTAGCTGCTTCACTTTGTGAAGCACATAGATTCTATTTAATTGATTTCTTAATTTAACAGGTGGCAGTAATCAGGCCTGGCTATGGCAAGACTTAGCTTTCCAAAAAATGTGGTTAATCACAGGTCATTCATGATTTAGAAAGAGAGTGGCAATTACTTTTTCACATATGGACAGGCAGGTTTGGACAGCTTTTTTCCCGTAATAAATAAATTCATCATTTATGCACATGCTCACATACACACACACACACTCACACACAGGTCCCAGCTAACCAAGTAAAAAACAAGATAAACCACTTTAAACTGCTTATGGCTTCAAACTTTGGGTCATAAGGTTTAGGTCATAAACAGTCAGAATCAGTCCATCTTTGAGCTCGTCTTGTATGAATCCAGCTGTGTCATACAGGTCCCCCAGGTCATATGCTGTATTTGTATGTGTATGTGCCGTTTATTTCACTAAAAACCAAATAATCCAGTTTCTTCATATCCTAAAAAGAGGATAAGAGTAAGAAAAGACAGCATTTAACAGGTGCTGTGGTGGACGATGCTGGGGTGATTGGCCAGAGCCACAGGAGGGTCTCTAACATTGTCTCTCTTATATACATTGGCAAAGGGGAAATTATGTTCTAGGGATGGATTCTACCAAAGAGGAAAATGTAAATAAAAATAAACCAAAAGCATGTGTGCGTCTAAACTGCTTAAAAATAAATAAAAGTGGATTTTGCATATGACACCTTTAACATACCTAGGTTACAGTAGCTTTGCACAAAGAGTAGAAATGCCTGGAATGTAGCAGGTGTCCACAGCCATCAATAAAATATATTATACGTTCATTAGGTATCACTCAGTGTTTAGAGTTTATAACACAATCTTGAGCTCTGTAATTGGCTAATACGCCAACATTTAATTCCTCAGAACTTTAGTTGGTTTATGACCAGTTGTGTAAAACATTCCTGCCAGTCTCAGCTGCACTTTGTGTTTTTATAGCTAAAAATCAAATGTTTACAAACTAACAGCCTTAAGAAATATGGCTTACATAAAAAACATGATACTCATGACAATTTACTACTGTTAGTCTGGCTATGCTAGCATATGGGTGTTAGCATTTAGCTTAAAGCACTGTGCAACCTCACAGAGCTTCTAGAATGGCTTTGGACTCTTTGTCCTATTTAACTAATAATACAGAGAAGCTATATGACTTTATATAAACTAGACCAGTGGTTCTCAGCACTGGTCCTCAAGGCATGTTGTCCTGCTTGTTTTCCAACCATCGCTGGACTTACAGCATCTGATTGGCTGAACACACCTGGGTCAGGTAATCAGCAGTAGGTAGGATAGGGATAGTTGGAAAGCAAGCAGGACACCAGGATTGGAAACCACTGCACTAGATAACACAGACTGTATTAAATTACCAGTTTCACTGATTTTCAGACCCTTTCATATAAACACTGATACCTCACTGAAGGCCATCACTCTTCACCAGCACATTTCACTGCAGCATATCAGACTTGGAAACATAATTTTCAGGTCCTGTGCAGCACAGACAATGAGGCATTTCTTCGCAACAATCCAGCCCAGTGCCGGGTAGCTCTGAGACATATTAAAGCAGATTGACAGATCTAATTATCACCTCCCCACTTCTTCTGCTCCAACTCTGATGAAAAGTACTACATTACACCAGACATCCAATGCCCTCAAACTAACTTTCACCTTTGCTAATAACTAAGAGCGTTGCTATCTGCAATACTTGCTGGGGGCATGCCTCAGAATAGATGGAAAGGGATTTGCAATAAGGCTGGATTTATCAAAGGAGGGGACCATCTGTGCAAATGCCCCCTACCTGCTATCTATCACCTTTCCCCCTTCTTTTTATCCATGTTTCTCATTTTCCCTTCTCCACATTACATAAAGATCCAAAGTCACTTTTGCACACATTTCGACAATGTCACAGTTCCCTGCAGTTTTTCCACTACCCCCTTCTTTCTCTTCTCCTGTTTCTGGATCTGTCTGATGCTCCACTGTTACTCATATTGCAAATGGAACTGTGATGGACTCTAGAGACTGTGCTGAATGGAAGGTTTTGTTTGTACTCACACGCCAAGCAGCATTATCAGACAACTGCATGAGACCCACTCTAGTGACCTCCCCGCCACTCTGCATCTGCTGCCAGATTCCCTTTCACCGCCATACAAATCACTTAAAAAGAGACAGCAGGCTGTGTTTTCCTAGCAGGATGTTATGCCGCCTCTATGGATTGGTATACTTGTGCACAGCTCACACCATGCTGTGCTATTACTCCACTAAACTGCCATCTTGTCTCATTTTGTTTCACTATATGGCTACAACTCATGGACACTGTGGTTCACTGGACTAAAAGACTCTACCTGTGCTTGCCTGTGCCTACATATGCATCCCCATTAGACATGTGTAATTCCTTTTGAGCAGTGGTTGTCTTGGTAACCTTGGTCAGGTCTGGTCTCCAGCTGCTGTCAAAGACTGAAGCATGCTGGGACATGTGGGTTGGTTAATCATCAGCCACCATGTCAGATTTGCAGCCACATGATGGCTGATGGCTGCACCCAGTCCATTTTAAACCACAAAACATTTATATTTTTATGCAGAGACAGACAAATATGTCAAAGATGTCACAGCTAAAGAGGAGACAAACTAAAAACATGTGAAATATGTACAAAGAGATGTTTGATCGTCATTGTTAAAAACTACTTTGCTGTGTGCAAACTACAGATGAAGGCCTGTGAGCGTGAGAGCACCACATGCCAGCGCCTCTTCACACAAAAAGTGATTTTCATTATTCAGAAAATTAGCAAGCAAAGAGTAGAACTGAGCAAATATAGCGTGCCATTGTGTGTTTGTTCTTTACAATAACAGACCCACGGATGGTGACATACTGCAATGAAGATTTTTAGCTTTTTGTCCCTTTTTATGGTCTTTTTCTATCTTATCCCAACTTGCTTTTGATTGTTTTTCATTTACCTCGAGCTTAAATAAAGCAGATACCTCTATTCACTGTGTTTAAATAAACTGAAAATGTCATTCATGTACGCAGTTCAAAGAATAAATAGATGAACAAACAAAAAGCTAATTACAACCAACTATTAAGGATACATTTGCACAAGCAAATATTGAACTGGATACATGATACTGTACTACTGAACTGTACATGAATTTTCACATTAATAAATTAGCTTTTTTTTCCAAGTTTGTTTTCCCTATATTATGAACGAACAAGTAGTTGTGACAATTAATAAACCAACCAATGTCACTATGATTGTTTTCATTAAAGCTACAGTAGGTTGACTTTGTGCAGGAACGTGGAAAAGTAGGGGATCTGGGGGCTCCAGCCCTGGCTATTCTCCAATGTTGGTCAAAGGTGCCCCCTCATTATTAATCAATCCTCTCTGGTTTTTAACCACATTCTTCTCATTTCACATTCCAGATGCCTCAAATCTCTTGGTCTGTAAACAGTTGAGTCCTTCAACCTTTTTATCAATTTCCCACAACAAAAACTTGTGAAATTGTGGTAGAGTCACATTATGTGCATCTGCCAGTTTCTCAGAACAAATGTTACACAAATAAAATGCTGATTTAAACTAATCTTTTGATCATTGCTTCCAAAAGCCTGAGAACTTTTCAAAAACACAGAATAGTGAGACCCACAGAATAATACACGTTTGTATTGTACTCTGCATCGCTTCCATGATACAAATCTGTTTTTTCCTCAAGCAACAGCAACACCAAATCAAATATAAAGACATTTGACTTCTTGTAGTATTAAAATGCGCAAGAAGTGAATTAAATTTCCCTTAAAATGTGAATCATTCACCTAAACAGCTCTGTTTTGATAGAACAGAAGAGCCCTTGTGAGACTTTGAGTCATGCTACTGTTAGCTTAAGTTGCATATTGTAGCTTTAACATACTGTATATTACATGCTGTCAGATAACAGGCATTGTAGTGCTGAGCTACAGATAAATCATTATTTTATGATGACAACATTGTCACATAAAATAAACTTGACATTTAAAATGAGCGATTCTAAAAGGTTGTCATATTGAAGTACGGCCAAAAAGCATCTGTTACCACATCTAAATGAGCTGAAAATGTGTATTTATGCTTGTAAAACAGAAAACAAATGTCAGCAAAACAATTCTAAACTATACTAGGAAAAAAACTGTGCTTTGAAAATGGTTTGAGTGCACATAGAAGCAACAACAGAGCCGTCACGGCGCCAGATCCACATTAGCATATTGTATCAACCCAAATATCTGCAGCCCAAAGCCAAACCTAAACACAACAGACTTCTGAGAATGGAAATCTGTTTATGATGCGTGAGAATTACCCAGATATGTCCCTTAAACAAAGAAACGTGCATGGGATTACCACAAAACTGGTATTAGCTGAAGCTGTATGCATAGACTCCTCTGAACTGCAGTGAACAAAGAGCCATGCTGCATTATCTGAGTATGTTATGTAATGCAATTTTATGTACAGGCTCTCAGTCATGTCACAGAGAGGACTGTGGGCCTATGGAGCCTCTCTTGTTTAAAGGTTAAGGCAAACAGAGTGGTGGCTGCACTACTAAGGCAGGAAGTAAATGGTATTGTACAAAGGAAGGATGTTCTAGTGATTCAGTCATATGCAGCACCTTCACCTCCACTTAAAGCCAGGCAAGGAAGTGTACTCCTCTTCAGGCCTTTCCTCTAGCGTGTATGTGCAAGGATACACGGCATGGTTGTGCTACAGCCGGTCGGATGTTTCTTCCTGAAATGTTTTCTGGCCAGTGTCCAGTTACCTTCTTACAGCCGCATCCCTTGCGTGACAAAAACGGTTGGTGTGCTGATATCCAGCCCAGGGAGACTTAAAGGGCCATTTCACAGATTTGCACCTTGCTGCCTATGGTTCTGCTTTAGGGAATGTCTAACACTTCTGTCTGCCTTCTCTGTATTAAAAGATTCCTCTGGTTCTAGCTGAAAATCCCTTCCAGATGATGAACAGAGGCTGTAGTTTTAGACAACCTGCTCCTCCAGATGACATCACGTGAACTCCTTATGATGAAGTTCAGTTCAGATGATGTCATGTGGTTGCTCATACTATAAAGGTTGTAGTCTTGGTCGACCTGATCCCCAAGAACTCATCCAGAGGGCATAATTTGAACTTCTGAAGATAAAGTCTTTCAGTCCAGATGATAGCGTGTCGCTACTCATACGTCAATCAGCTCCTCCAATGACATGACATAATTTGAACATCTCATAATAAAAAAATGTGTCTAGATGATGTCATCTAAACGTATTTTAATATGGGGAAGGTGGAGGGATATTTAACAACAGTAATATTTACATACTCTCTAAACGCGACAGACTATGAAAAACAAATTGAAAATTGATGAAGTCGATCTTAAAGTTTGTGTTTATAAGTCAACCTGCAGTCTTCATTCTTGATGAATGCTGTCAGGATGCTAATTTAATTTTCAGTAATGTGTCATGTCTTAAAGAGAGTCCTGCATTGGCTTTAATCATATTGGCTTCTTAAAAACCCAGAATCCAGATTTCTACAGTTGTCCACAGAGGTGATACATGAAACCAAATGTGATTAGCCTCTCATTGTGCTACGAGCACTTTCCCCTAACTGTATTTCTCCCTTAAATGTGCACACCATGTGTGTGCACAAGTGTCTACAGTGTCTCATTTAGCAAACTAAACCTTGAGCTTGTGGTCCTGATTTCATTTTGATCTGCATCCCATACAGCCTTGAGTATTTGTTATGCTTATATGGTTGCTATCATTAAATGTGATGGGGAAACAGGAACATGTAAATATTATTACCTGTAGGATTTAGCGCGTAATGCTTCAAACATAAATCAAGGATGTGCAGAATTCTGCAGCCAGACAGGTCTGTCCATACACGAAACGTTGATGCTGCCTGCGCAATTTCATCATGACTTTTAAATGCTCCTTTTACAAGGAGACCTTTGGCAGAATGTTATTTTATTTAAAGAAAAGGTCCGTACATAGTGGGTAAATGCATTTAATTGCTCTCCGGGGCAGAGTTAGATAAGAAAAATTAACCCATCTACAGTAGCCCATTTGAAAAGTAACTGCATTTTGCCTACGAGCATTGCTAAACGTTAATGTGAGTCCTGACTTGTCCGACAAACAGAATTGTATAGTGAAGCTATTACATAACAATTACTAAGAAATAAGCAAGTCCAAGCAAAAAGTAACTGACTAAAGCTGTAAAATAAGTACTTCAATGTCTGATATTTTTTATTGTGGTTCTAATCTTTTTTTGTAGTGACTGTGTGAATATGCAAAGCTGATCTATAGTATATTCAACAGATAGTGGTATCAGTCCTCTCATGTATGCAAATAAGCATAGACTACTTGTAAAACTCTTAGCCCCCCTTCCTTTGCTGTACTGACTTTCACCTAGTACACGTTTGTTGATATTGCATGTATATAATGTACCACAATGGTCCTTCAGTGTTCCACTATCAAAGACTCTTCAGCTTTGGGTCTAGAGACTGAGACTGAGGGCTATGAGGTCACCACAGATACATGATGACAGCCCAAGTCAGAGGTCTGACTCTTGAGGGTTCACCCAGTCTGTCTGCCAGGGGCCTGAGGCACATACGGAAGCAAGGAAGGTGAAAGAGTGAGTGCTGAGAGTAAAGAATGTGACTACTTGCTCCCTGGATCCATACTTAGCCCTTTTTTATTTTATTCTTTTTTATTTTATTTTTAAACAAATAAAGGCTTTTGTGAAAATATATGCTATTGTACTGGAAGCATTACCTACTTAACTAAAGACACTGTATAATATTTACTTTATACTTCCTGGTCACCTCCCCACCTCACTCCACATATGTATGCTCCATATCTTGGCAGCTCGGTGAGGCAGGGGCAGCGTTGAAAACGCTCAGCACAGTCTGCACCTTTTATGTAAATAACCAGTGTGAGTGAGTGGGACCCGAGGCGGGGGAGAGCGATCAGTGAATGGAGGGGGAGTTGCCTTCACGTACCGTGTGTGTCCCTGCGCTCGCAAGCAGGAGGTGTGTGTCTGTGTCTTCAGGGTTTGCATCTAGTCGGAGGAGCGACGGCGGTAGGCTGCCTTTGGATGCGAACGTGCAGTCATGTCACCGGCGAAGAGCTTTGCAACGACACCATCTGAATAATTCACTCAGACGATAAGCGGACTCTGAAGGAATAAAACAATGGGGGGACAGATAACGCGAAATGCCTTCTACGGTGAGACACAAATGTCTTTTGTGTGTACGTTATAATAAGCGGTGCGTTTCAGGCCTAAATGTTGAGCTTTATTTGGTTAATAGTTTAATTCACTGGCCGCTGTTAGCTGTGCGGTTATCAGAAACCATATTGTCACTATAGGCTGTTCTGGGGTCACACTTACGTCACTCCGCTAATTAGAATAATGGTCTCGAGAAACACAGCTGTGTCCGTTGATTAATGAGACGTCACAAACAGGATATCGTCGCGTCTTCGCGCGTACTATATTGCGCTATGTTAAATGTCGTGTTCACGGTTATGAACTGTTTACATTGTGTGAGCTCAGTGTCGGAAAGTTGTGGGGTTTCCCTCTGCTGTGCTG
Organism: Helostoma temminkii; assembly: GCA_900302695.1. NCBI lineage: Eukaryota > Metazoa > Chordata > Actinopteri > Anabantiformes > Helostomatidae > Helostoma > Helostoma temminkii. Next base: position 77,657 of record OMLM01000426.1, read on the forward strand.
TGGTGTGGTTTCCCCTGGTTAATAATAAGACGCAGCGTGTGCAGCTGCGCTCTGCTAAATCTATACATTGATTTCCAATAGCACGATTCATGCTAATAGCTACCGTCTCCCAGGGTGATTTGCAGCCATTACTGTAAACTACTGACTACTTGGTGGTTGTGTTTAGTTTTGCTTTTTTTGCTGAATGCAACACTCTTTGACCTTTCTTAGCTTCACAGTCAGTTAATAAACAGTGGAGATTAACAGTGGCTACTAGGGTATTTGTCAAATGCCCAGCTAGCTTCAGGGCTTGTGTTGTTTGATGTTCCCCATAGTGACAAGCTGCATTAATCTGATTTTTAAGCTTCAAGAACTATTATTTTACAAATATTGTAAGAAATTAAGTGTAAAATGGGACCATATCAGCTGCTCTAGTCCATTTCATATTTCTGGGTTACCTACAGACCATGTGTTGTTATTCCAGTGAGATGGGGCTGTTTGTTGTTGCTATGGCATGCGCATGAGCGCCATTGGCCTCCTAGTGAAACATAAGAAAACAGTAGGCCCAGGTGCAAGTTCCCATTTCACATAAATGTAGGAGCAACAAACCCTGTTGTAGTAGATAACAAAAAAACCTACTTTGTATAAGTAAAGCCGAGTAACTGCTCATACAGCCTCTGCAGGTTTTAACCACCTGAATGTTCTAATTAAAGCCCCAAGATTAATCCACTTACTGAAAGAGGGACAGGCTAAGGCAGCCGTAAGTCAGCAGAGACAGCTGCTAACGTGTGCGTTCTGTATGCAGTATTACCTGGTGGCCCCACCATGTACATGACACTGAATAGGGGAGTTTGTTCCAGTGTTGGCAGTCATGCATAACTCATACTGACTTAACATTGTATCTATTGTTGCACGAAAGCATATCTTGTTACTGTATTCATCTTTTAGTCGTAATGTTAAAATATAATGTGATGCTGTCATGGATATTGCATCATTGCATTGGTCCAGGCTAATGGACTGTGTCTAGCTATCAGTAATGGCAGTTAAATATAGTTATTTCAGACAAAAGAAGTAGCTAAATAAGCAATGTTTCAGAATAAACAAAACATTGGTTTATACTGTATTAGAATTGAACTGTGTGTAACTCAATCCACCTCCTAATTTTTAGCACTCTTATGAAGAAGGCTCAGACGAGCACTGTACATTAACATAGGTATTTTGATCAGTTTGATAATCAGCTCTTCTTTGCAAAACAAGGACATATCTAAGTGATCCCAGACATTTTTTAAATGATATTGAAGGTGTCAAATTTTTGCAGGTTTTGTGCATGAACTTCACATTTCCTGCAGTGGTGGAAGAAGTACTCCAGTGGTATCGCTACATTTATTTACTTAAATAAAAGTAGCAATACCACAGTGTAGAAACACTCTATTACAAGTAATCATCCTGCATTCAAATGTTCCTAAAAAAGCTCAAAGAAGTATTTTTTATGCAGAATCAATAATTTCACATTGATGAATGTGACATTTATTGTAATTGTGCAATGTGCAATGTTGGTTGGTGGACACATAAAGTCTAATTTCTGTTTTCCAGAACCATGATACGCACATCCACAGCCTTGTGTCGCAGTTCTCAAACTATTACACCTACTGGTTATTACTGCAACTGATTTGGTACAATGTGTATATAACTGCTCATTGGAAGCAGTCAACAAACACAGTATAGTAGTTCACATTGTGCAACCAATGTCCAGTTGACTATAAACAATTGGCTGTTGGCCCACTTAACCAGTTAGAATCAATTATTCAGTGATGCTATGTGACAATCAATGCTAAAGTACTTTCAGAAAAGCAGTGAGTTGAGTCAGTTCATCCCAGTGGGAAGAGGAGAGGGTTAAACTGAGTTTAATATTAAAGTACAGTTGTTGCTATGGTGACCCACAACCATTGACTGAGAGTATTTGATTTCTTCTGCTGCTTATTTCTGAAATGCAACTGGCAAAGGCCTCCACCCTCTTTAAATTGAACTCCATTATCCCGTTTTGTTATTTACATGCAGGTATAAGAAAAGTATGAGCTACCAAGGAACAGATTATGTTTTTTAAATTGCACCTCTGCAGGCTGTTGTTCTAAGGTGTGAAGCACCAGAGCACATTCAGTGTTTGCTGAGTCGGTTGCGTAATTGAGACTGCCGAGTGTGTGGGAGCTCAGATTCTGTGCTCCCGATTGACTGAAAGTGGGCCAGTGTCTGAGGCTGCTCAGGCTCATTCGATGGGGCGTCTGGCTCCGTTCAGTGCGAATTGGATTCAGTGTACAAATGCAGCTGAAGAGATGCCATATATCAAAGTGAAGTATCTTAACTTCTGAGCATCCGTTCTCAGTAAAATCATAGGATATGCCCTGGATTACTGAATGCCAAATAAAGGATAGTTAATACAACAAACAAGCCTCCAACCACTGACAATATAAGTCCTGCCTCTCTTTTTTTCATGTAATCGTATTGCTATGAAATGACACAAGCGTGCCTCTGGGGCAAGCGTTGTTAAAAGCATATGTCAGGGTCATCTGTGTGCTCTTACATCTGACATAAGGCAGCGTGTTCTGGAGTGTCATCTGCATGGATATGGGCATATGTGTGGGACTTTTACATTGTCCAGCTAGTGTGTGTTTGCGTGTGTGTGTGTGTGTGTGTGTGTGTGAGTGTGAGTGAAAGTGTGCCATAAAAGAACGGAAGG
>OMLM01000426.1:108072-121555 GCA_900302695.1 Helostoma temminkii
GTCAAATCACATCAAGTAAAACACAGGCCAATGGTCCCTGAGTGCCAGATCACAGCTGTGTCTGTGTGCACTAAATGGGAGTGGATGTTTAAATGTACAGTGAACTCACCAGTGCTTGGGAGTGGATATGCCTATGTGTGTGTGTGTGTGTGTGTGTGTGTGTGTGTGCGTGCGTGCGTGCGTGTGTGTGAGTGCGAGAGTACTGATTATTGGTTGTCATGCCAACCTGTATGGTACAGTGCTTACCTTTAATACTAGGGCCTTAGTATTCTCGTTAGGACTCAAGTCCATGTTTTTGTTACCTCAGACTTTGAACTCCAATAATAAACCTTTACAGAGCCCAGCATTATTATTTCTAATTTTTTAAAATGTACTCCTTTATTCGTTTGTTCATTCGTTCCTTCCTTCCTTATTTAAAACAAACTACAATCAAAAGGTCATATTTACTTAATTGGAAACTACAGCATGGCTACTCTGCACTTTTCATCATAGAGTACAACATCTCCTCAGGTTGAGAACTACACGTCTGGACTTGGTCCTGGGTTGACACAACAAAGATGGACTTGACTACAGCCCTGAATCGTAAAGCACAGTTAAAGAAATAACATATTAATCTTTAGCATTTTGTTCGTTAAAGACCCTGGACTAAAGGTTTAGAATTTGGACCAATAAATATTCAGCCTCTGCTTTGACATTAGTTTGTGGTGGTGAACTAAAATAAAAGTGGACAGTAAAAGTATTTGTCACCATTTACTCAGTACGTTTTCTCTGGGGATTAATAATAAAAATCAGAACAGAAATATTTTATTCTAAACCAATGTTTTGTGCAGTCATCCCTAGAAGCATGTCAGGACAGTGGCCAAAGCTCACCCTGCACTATATGTGAGTGATTTAGTCTGACATAACACAGAAACTGACAGAATCCGTTTTCTAAAATCTTTATTCCAGGACATGTAACCTGCAGTTTGACCCGCCGCTCTACACCAGCTCACAGTATTTTCCTCTCTTGTCCCAGTATCTCACATTGGTTTGATTATATATCAGAAAAAGTTCATCAGGCGAGCTGACAGATGAACTTTGACAGAGTGGGATATTGATGGGACTTGTGCATCGTGACATGGAAATAGGACACCCATCCAGTGACCCACTTAGCTTGTATTATAGATTCCATTAAAATGTCAGCGTGCTCATGCGCGAGTGAAGCGTCTCACCACCCACATCCTCATGCAGTGCAGCTGCCGCTCGTCATCTCAACCCCTCTCTTCGTCTGCATAATGATTTGCTCAGCATTTTGGTCATTTCTGTGAACCTTGACTCTTTGTTTCTAATTTTGACACATCTGCTGCTTTAGCTTTCACACCTCTAATGATGTTACTTTTATTTTACTGGGGGTGGGAACTTTCTGCTGCTGCAGCAAGAAAGTCTTTATAGTTTTTTTATGTGGAATAAAGAGAACAGGCTGGAACTGAATAATCCATTTGGAGGGAGTCAACATATAGATCCAAATATTAAAAAAATGATCCCACTGAGATGACTAGAGACTGACAAAGGTAAAAGATAAAATAAACAAATCAGACAATGCTTTTAATTTTTGATTCAATGGAATATTTTAAATAATACAACATTTAGAAATAGCCTGGACAGATCTGTTGGTAACCCTAGAAAAGATAAATAATTGGATTATAGTGATAGTTCCAAATTGTAATTAGCTTCACGACATCTTGAAGTCATTCAGCATAATAAAATGGAGAAACATAGTCGCTCCTCTGTTTGAAATCACTGTGTGCACCTCACTCAGCTTGTACAGGAGAAAGCAAAGGAGAGAGTTGCTTAAGGAGATCAGAAAGACAATTATAGACGACGTTTTGGTGTCCCTGTGCCTACAGTTGCAAGTATTAAGTTTAAGGTGAGTGGGACTGTGGCCAGCCTCCATGGACATAAGCACAAAAGGAAGGTTGTTCTCAGATTGAAGATAAAGTTAATGGTCGATAAGGAGCCAAGGACAACTTCCAGAGACACAAGGTGAAGTCCAATATCAAGCTACGTCAGCAATGGTCACTTTGTGAGCATTTTTTAAAAATATAATATGTATATTTTTAACCCTTTGCACCCTAGTGACCTCAGTACCAGGATCATCAATTTTGAACCACAATTCTGAAACAGTTGTCCAACATGTTCCATCCTATTTGTAAAAGGTTGGTTTCTGTGGTTGTTACTGATTAAATTTGCATAAATGTTTACAGGCGTGACAAAAAAATGTGGTTTAAGGGCTAAAGAATCTTAGTTTTACCGCACCCAGTACCTATAAATGTAAAACATTTCAATAAATAACTAAAGAATTTTAGCGCAAAATGAATAAAGTTACAAAAATGCAGTAACTCATAATGACAAAAGGAAAACATGTTTTGAGACATTTTTCCATCTATGAAAAATCAAACTTGAACTCAAAAACTTTTCCAGCTGTATTGATTGTGTGGTTTAAACATTACCAGAGATGTGTGTAGAACTAGTTCCACCTGTGGTGAATTGGCCATACTGTAATTTACATTTACCTGTTTTATGAGGGTCCACATAAATAGCTTTTTTTATTAAATCTACAACATGATGAAGTGTGAAAAGTGGAGGAGTCAGAACCACTAGTGATAGTGAGGAACATGCTCTCTCCAAACCAGCTTCTTTGAATTTTAAGATAATATCTCCACCTCAGACAAAGGGAGAGCATTACCATTATTGCAGCAGGGAAGGCCATAACCTTAAACTAATGACTTTTCCTTCCTTCTCCGATCTAAACGCACACAACAACACAAAGTGTACATTTGTCCTGATAGCAGCCGGAAAACTTTTCAAAATGGGTGGCCAGTGGTTTCTGTCTTGAGGATTGTACCGTACCAAGGAAATGTTAACAAACTATTTGTTAGGGTCTCTTCCCTCTTTTTATTTCCTTTTGCTTGCTTTTTTAAGCTGTATTCTAAACAGTGGCTGAAATCTGACTCACTAGAGCTTGAGGGCTGACGAGTGTGAGCCATGTACAGACACTTGATTGCATTTAAGCCGCCACAACCCTCGCCCACCACCTTCCTCATCCCCAGACCCACCCATCTCCCTCGTCACATACTCTGCATACCTCTCATTCTTTAGAGGAAGAGGCTTTCCCCTTAGATGTACTGGGTATGTGCTAAAGACGGACGAATGGTAGGGCGACTAAATGGATTGATGGCAGTAGAGATGTGGCCACAGAGTTGTAGCCTAGCTCTCACAGCTGTTCCCACAGGTCGTTTTAATCTAGTGGACAACAGGCGGGATCAGGGAGGGGCACCATGGATCCTGCCTCAGCTGCCCTTCATGGCGAGGTGCTCTTCTCCCAGGGGGATTAACGGGGGAAAGATGGACATAGGGAGAGAGTAGAGGCAGGAGGGGTGCAGACAGTTGATGAAACATGTTTAACAGGATTAAAGGGAGTTTTTCCTCTGTGCTGTCTTCTAGTGCTGCTCACTTTCTGTATAATTCTACATATCTGTATGTTGTTACTTTCTGTAAGGTAAATCTTAGACTGTACTGTAAAGTGTGTTTAGGTGAGTTTTGTTGTGATTTGGTGCTATATAAATAAACTAGATTAAGTTGTATCTATACATAGACAATGGCATGGAGGTCTCACACACTGCCTGGATAAGGATAACAGGGCCTCCCCTGCTCAAAATGAATTTGCTCCTGGTGTCCCAGATAACTTGCCCTATCATGTTACACGCTGTACATATACTACAAATCATACACACTTCAAGGCGCCGGGGGGCTTGGGAACTGGGCAACCCATGCTATGCAAACAAAAGAGATTCTTGACTAAACTCATCCCCCAGAAATCACACAGCTCCTGATAGAAACTAATAAGCAGCAGTGACATGATGACACACCAACACTGCTGCGGTTTGTCACCTGCAGTTATGGGATTGCTTCACTAAGTCCCTGTGGCCCATTGTCTGCATGGCCCTGAAATGAAACGGTCCCTGTGTGTCAGCCGTGGCTGGATTGATCGGACCTGGTGCAGGTGGAAGCAGGGAGCTGACTGCTGGAGCGTTCGTTAGTGTGGGGGCAGTCGTCAGGGTTGGCAGCGGTGACTCCGCCACACCAGATCCCTCTGCTTTCACTTTTTATTTTTTCCTGTCAGCTGTCAGGGAGGACAAACATCATGAAATATTGCTAAGATTCACCACAGTGGAGTGATGGAGCTCCTGAAATAGGATTGTTGAATATGTTATGTGCACATAGTAACTGATTTCTAATGCAGTTGTTGGTGTGCTGCATTTGTTGTTGTTGTTTTTATCTGGACAGCAAGCTTCAGGGAAGGTAATTAAAGTAATCTGGTTCTACGTTGAGAAGCAACAAAGCATTTAATGGGAATTCTTTGTGGACGACTACATGCTTGCACTGCGAGACGGCTAATTTACATCTCAATTTGTTGGGTATATTGTTGTGTCTGCACTACCTGTGATGTAAAATATGAAAGTTGTTGGACAGGCAGCACTCACAAAGCTTCTGGATTCTTTTATTTGGTGAATCAGAATCTGAACCTATTTTATTACCAAGTAGGTTTTAAAGTAAAAGGAATTTGTCTTGGTGAGTTGGTGCAATATTGGTTGGTGGGTTACGATATTAAAAGAACAAAACAAAGCACAAGATCCAAGCGAGTCATAAATAGAGAACAGTCACATACAGCAGGTGTACCCTGAGGCCTGCAGTGTTAAAGAGAGTGTGGGGATCTGAGTCTTGTTAATGAGACCAACATTGACAACAATTGTTCCAGGACTGCAGTGTTACACCTCCTTGGTCGAGGTGTAACAGTGATGAGCCTGAGACCAAAACCACAACACAAACATCCAGCGTTTTGTTCTGGTTCTGTCTGACTTCTCAAGACTTTCTCAAGCAGGTTTACAGAGCAGTTCTTTAATGTTATGTAGGTTTAATTGTGAGTGAGTTTATTCCTGCATTTAAATTTACTCTATCAGTGATATAGCAAAATATGTATTTTACTTGAAACCAGCTGGTCTCATTATATTGCTTATTACCCTGCAATCACAATATTGTGCACAATAATGGTAAATGACTTTTGGGCCAAATCATGCAGCCCTACCTAATATGGCCAAAGATACATTTAGTCGTGACTCCAGTGGTCCAAACAGTGGTCCTATGTTGTTCTATAGGGGAGGTTCAAAGATGGCCGCTGTTACCATGACCTCAGAATGAAATAAGCTGCTGATGGATGGCAGAAGCTTAACATGTTTTATTCTTTCATACTAACTTGTCGTGGCATTTCGGCATACAACATGCTAACTTTTTCAGTATGTGGGATATACAACCAAAACAATGAGGCAGAGGCTGGAGCAGTTAGCAAGCACCACGTTGCCTTGTAGCCGTACACATACTCTGTCATATTTACTCATGCTGTAAAGGGGTGGGAGACTGACATATCATATACATAATTCATATCAATATTCATAACATGGAGGGGGATGACAATGACAACATTATTATTATTATCATCATATTCTATTTTATGTCAATACTGTTCATTGCATCAATTCTTGTATGTGTTGTCTTTGTTTATTGTGTTGGAGTGGATCTCTTCCTGGGGTGGTTCATTCCTTTTTCTTTTGATCAGAGAGTCAATAACAAAAATAACAGTCCAAACTATTTTCCCTCTGGGATTAATAAAGTGTTTTGAATCATGAATCTAAGGCCTTGTGCTCTTTTCTCTCTAACACTGTGCCTTAGCCATTAAAGGTCATTTTTATGTCTTTAGCTCTTCATCTCATTGCTGCTGTCTCCCTTTGCAGAATAGCATTAGGTGAAGTTATCCTGGTGTGAGTCTGTATGAATCTGGATTGTGAAGTTCAGATGACAGTATCTGCCTCCCTCTAAGTAGCTACTGAAGCAGTTCCAGTTCTGATTCATTTAAACTTCTGACCCGCTGCTTGTTTCTGCTCCAAATAGGTTCCACTCATCTTGGGGATCCGCGGGTCGCTTCAAACCCCAGCTCACCCTCCTCCTCCCCACACACTCCCAGCGCCCTGGGGAGCGGCAGCTCTGATCCAGTTCTGAATGGAGGCCTGTGCTCTGCTGCGTACTGCAGCTCAGCAGGGGGTAGGTACACCCATAAGCAGAAAATCCATCTTCACACAGGGGGCTGAATGGAAGTTTGTTATGGGATAGTGAGCTGATGTCATCCTGCAGTAGTTACTCTAGGAACAATGGCCAGACCTTCATGGCGTCACTGCTGCTGCAGCATGTGTTGTCATACAGCACGGTTCTATAAATGGACCTGATGGCACCGTCCTATCTGTGACACCAGAGGTGTTGATTTACCAGCTGTCAGGAAGCCCAGTGAGAGCAGACTAACTGTTGGCTTCTCTCTGCTCCTGATTTATCATGTTTAAACGTAATCTTTCACATTAGTTCAGACAACCATCACTAGTTTTCACCTAACTGTGCAAAAATACATAAAATGAAGTTTAAGTGGCGGCTACTTTATTTTCTCCGTCTTTCCTAACATCACATTTTATCTCAATTGCACCACAGGAACAACCCCAAATTCACCAGTAAGCCTCCCCAAGTCCCCGACGTTCCCATCAGGCCGTGGGCCTTGGCCGGACGAGTGCTCCATCTGCTACGAGAACGCTGTGGACACCGTCATCTACGCCTGCGGACACATGTGTCTGTGCTACACCTGCGGCCTCAAACTCAAGAGGATGCCCAACGCCTGCTGTCCCATCTGCAGGAGACAGATCAAAGATATCATCAAGACCTACCGCAGCACGTAAGAGGGCGACGGCGAACGGACACACGGCCTCTACGAGAATGAACGAAAAACTCCAGAGTCAGGGAAAGAAATGTCCAAGTTCAGGGAATATGAGCTCTGGTACTTTGATTTGACGACAACTGATATCAGTTGGTAGTTCTCTCTCGCGAGAACTTCAAATTCTTTGAACTGAACCAATTCCAAAAATCTTTTAATTCTTGAGCCATTGTCATAGAAATTAGTGATGATGGAAGCAGATGAGTAACTCTGGGGCTAATGTCTGGATTTTAGAGGATGGTTGAAACTCTCGACTTAACTGTCGATTAAAAAGCACATCCGCAGCAGATGCACCTCTCAGTATGTCACAACTTGTGTCTGTGTGTTACTGAGACTTGGAAACGAGATGACGAACGCGGTGACGAAGCGATGGATCTCTGTAATCGTCGTGATTGTCAGTGAGTGACGTGTTTGGAGAAACAAGGTGGTGCTGAGTATATTTTACGTAGGATTGTAAACACATCTTGTCGTATAATCTAATGTACCTTCTATGGTAGTTCTATTGCAATCGTTGGTGGTAGCTATGTTGTTGTGGTAGCTAGCTGCTTGCTCTGCACAGTGGTGTGTTGCACTGAAGTCAGCATTGTGCTCTCAGAAACTCCCCGTTACCGACAGAGAGGATCGATCAGTTCACGCTGTCCACAAACCTGCGTCCGGCAGACTCAGCAGCTCTTGAAAGGAAACAGGAAGTGAAACAATAATTTGGATTCTCCTCAGGGCCAGCTTTTTTTTTTTTTTTTAAAGATGTGAATATTTTCCCAAACTCTACCTATAGAACCTGCCTAATACACTGTGAGGGCTTCGTGATGAATTGACAGATGTTCAAAAATATCTCCCGTAACACACACACACAGTCTAAGGATTGTTGCCATGGTTTTAGAAGCCACCACAGATACAACACAGCCTCCTGCCTTAACACACAGACAGTAATAGATGCGGATGTATCACATTGTGTGTTTTTTACTTTCCCCGCATCCCTGACCAATCACCAAATGATGCTGTTGCGTGGCGCCTACTGTCACAGTTCACTCAGAGGAGAAAAGCACACACATCTAAAGCTATTTTTCTAACTGAAGTCCAGGATATTTCCAGTGTTTAACCTTAAGAATCTTTGTGACAGGATTTTTTTACAGAAATCAGTTCAGGGCCAAGACCGTTTGGATATTTCTATTAATCATATTCCCCCCTCGTTTATATGTCCTGATACACACACACACGTATGTCACGTGTACATACAGCTCAGCTGTGAGCCATAGCTTAGCACAGGATATCACACAAAGCTTTTCGTGACTTCATTTTGTAGATAATCGACAAACGGAGCTCTGACCTATGCTGCTATGGTGTTTTCTAGCGGACTGTCCCTCTTCCCACCTTGGCTTGATTACGCTACTGCAGTGTTGAAGTGTTGATTCACATTTTGAATGTTAACTTATATATTTAGAGAGAAAGGAGATTTTTATCAGTGTGCTTGATCTGAAAAAAAAAACAAAGAAAAAAATTTGTTTGTCAATTCAAAAAATTCTAAGATGTTTGGTTTTTTGTTTTGTTTTTTTGTTTTTTTAAATCCCCCCGTTGAACCAACGCTATAAAAACGTGGTTTTCTAATGGTGAGAATAAAGAGGCTTTCTTGTACCTTGCAGCAATAAGAAATATTGCAGTACACAATCAAAACCTCATTGCTTTGGGGTGCAAGACATAAACTCTTGGTTTATTACAACCCCTGAACTTCAGGTTCTTCATGTGTAATTTATCTTTGTGTATGAGAGTGAGTGTGAGAGTGTGTGTGTCCAAGCCCATGTAAGGGGGCCTGATTCCCCAGCTCTGTATTTATAGCTCTTATCATTAATAGTAAGAAAACCATCAGTGTATGGTGATGATAAATGTCACTTTAAAAAGCTACTGATTGTAATCTTGTACATGTTTTGGCCAGCGTTGCTTTTAGGTTCATCCATGAACGGTTTTTATCGTGTACAGACTCCAAAAATCAGTTCTTTTTTTTTTTTTTTCATTAATTAAATGCTAATTCCCTTGTGCAAAACCTGTATTCTCTTAGAGCTTTATTAACATTTGCATCCAACACTTTTGTACATCAGTACATGCTAAGAACATTTAGTTTTCATGTGTAAATTATTGTGTGCACATTTTAATCAAAGGAGTTTTGATTGTTTGCTGCATTCAGAAAACTCCTCAGTCTCCTTGAATGTTACTGATCCTGTAATGTAGTATTTATTTGTCCATCACTATGTGTGGACTAGAAAACCTGCTTTTCTGTGTGTGTGTGTGTGTGTGTCTGTGTGTGTCTGTGTGTGTCTGTGTGTGTGTGTGTGTGTGTGTGTGCGTGTGCGTGCGCGCGTGTGTGTGCTTTCTTTCTGCTCTGCCTCTGTACCAGCACGACTCCTCTGTGTCTGGCCATTCACACAGCAGCACATTTAGAAATTCTTTCTGCAGATCTTAGGACTTTTTTTGTCATGCATGAGTTATCCGTTCACCGAGTGTGAACATCAGGACCAACAGTAGACGAGGATCCGAGTGGAATGCCATTAGTGTTGATGTAAACTGGAACCAGTTTGGCCAGTGTTGTGACACAGCAGCTCAAGTACTCTGCAAATGTGTGTGTTTTCTTTCTTTTTTCATTTGGAACAACCAGTGTGTGTTCAGTGTGAGTCGGATGACTGTGGTTAATAAACTTTCCAGACGTGTTTGAGCACAAATGGTTTGCTTCATAATTTACTATTCTTTTAAGGAAAGAACAAATAGAAACACATGTAGATTGTCCACTTTAAAGATACAATATGCAACTTTAGCTTGTGCTGCTTCAGACGCACAGTGGCTAAAGTCTAGCTGCACCACAGAACAATATTTAGGTTGGTCATTGTTTTAATCATATATGCATTGTACTGGCATTGGTATGAAACTTCAGCAGGGGAGTGGAGGTCACATGGTTGGAGTGTGGTGAGCAATGACCACCCCAAACTGAGTACAAACCGAAATTCTCTGATTGGTCAGAAGGCCGAGCCTCACTCTAAGCTCACATCTGCATCCAACCAGGCTGCAGATATCGGCTCATGTTCGACTTCATCAGAGGCGTCAACAGCTCCTCTCCACAAAAGTATCTGAACATACGTCTACTAAAAACATGCTGTAAAGAAAACAAACTGTAAAGACAAGTGTTGACCTACTTTAGTTATGTCTTCACCCAGCACTGAGCACAGTGATGGTTATCTGCAGATTAGTCACTACGAGGGATGTTCTTCACATCACATCAGTATATCATCGAAAACATAGTTTAGTGCAGCTTCTAATACAAGTGGTGCATTTCTAACAACATCAGTAATACAAACATAACATTAATAATTTTATTAATTAAAGTTAAGGTTTCAGTTTCCACAACACAGAATTATGTCAGTTTTGTTTTCAGCTAACAGTTAATCTTTGTGGAACCTGAACCTTAGCTTGAAGTAATTTTATTACTTAGTTTTATTTTTCGAGTGCATCTTGTGCAGTGACTCATTGGAAATTTCCAGTCACATAAGTGATGACACCTAATTACTGCATATCTTTTAAATCGACATCAAATACAGTTATGATGTGGACGATGGCATCTAGAAATATAAATCTCTGTCTCCTAATCAGTGGATTAGTCCAACTACTCTGCAGCGATGAGCGATGTGGCACGAGTCAGTGAAGGCCTGCTTATTATTTTTCATAGTTTTTACTTTTGTCTTCCAAGAATTCATTACAGTGAAAACTGTCAGTGGTGGCAGTGAAGTAGTGTTTCTCTTTCTCTACAGCTCATCACACAGATAACTGCTCGACTTACAACAGTAACTTTTCAGCTGGTTTTGACTGCATCACCTGACCTGGTTTTGAGTGTTCAGAATTATGGAAAGACCTGCAATTCAGTCACAACTGAACTTTGCTCAGTTGTGACTGAATTGCAGGTCTTTCCATTATTCTGAACACTTCTTTTTCATGTTGACTTTCAAGTTGTATAGTCAAAGGTCCTTTAGTAAGTGTGGAATTAAGCAGATATTGTTTGAGCAACTGCAGCTTCCGAGGCTTAGCTCAAATAAACACCTGTTACAGTCGTATTTATTATGCGACTGTGCGGTGACGTTCTGTTGTGTGGTCGCCTGCACAAACACATGTTTACTTCAAACTGTTGCAGCGTCGCTTCTGCGCTGTCAAAAATAAAATGCTTTGAGTTCACTTGCAGTGCACTTATACACTCAAAACAACTATATGTTATTAGATTTTATCAATTAAAGTCAAGGTTGAAAGCAAATATATTATATTCAATTAGCATAAATACATTTAGTGCGTCCTGAACCTCAGTGTTTTATTTTTTGAGTTAAACTAATTACCACTTAGAATTTTAACTTAAACAACTCTAATCACTGTGCTGAGCTAGTATTGTCGGTAATTAATTAGTTATCATGACAGCTCTGAGGATCTGTAGTCTCCCTAAAGGACACCTAAGTGAGAGCTCCATGAGCGTCATTGTTTTCATTTTCATCAGAAAAACACTTTCTGTTTTCTCTGTAGAAAGTTTTAACCTTGATTAAACGCAGGCTGGGAAGTATATGCAAATCAGCAAATAACCTTGTTAAAAAATAAATCTGAGTGAACTAACTAGAGTGAACTTATAATAAAAGTTTATTATGGTAGGATAAAGACAATGGAATTTGCTTCCTGTATTTCAAATTAAAGCACACGTGTTTACAGAAGTTGCTCAGTTGTAAATTGTAGTGAATCACAGCTGAGGATGTAAATGTAACCACTTGCTTTTGCTGACATATTGTATGAAACAAATGACTTGATTTGTTGGCACAACTGCCAAAAATTCCAGGTTGCAGCTTCTACGGTGCACTTCACTTGACATTATGTATTTTTGTCTTTACCAGTATATAATTGTCACAGAAATGTGAAGAAATGACTCGACCTATAACAAACTTTGCAGCCAGCTGTGCCCTTTGAGGTCCATCTGAAACGCAACACTAAGTCGAGCACAGCTGCCACAGGGCCTCTGTGTGACAGGTAGGGGATTAGAAGAGATCAGCAGAAATATTGCACCACACTTTGAAACTCAAGTTGTAGATGTGCTGCAACTAAAATGACTGTACTATGTATTCATGAAGCACCTCACCCAGATGGCTCTTCGGTAGCTGTCTGATGGCACCGAGTCCATCTGCGTGTGGAGCTGATTCATATCGTCTCCATATAAATGAAGCGACTCAGGTATGCAGGTGAGTCATAATCTCATAAAAGGAATAATTCAGACGGGTGTGTCTGATACTGATCATTGTTGAAAAATGAGTACACAATACTGCACCGTCATCCTTCACTGTAGCATCAGATGTTAGAAGATATGCTGTGTTATAAACAGCTAAAAGGACTGATCTCCATAGGATTTCATTTGAAGACATGATGTCAGCGGACATATTGAGTTTGTAATGTGCAGGTCCATTCATATGAAAATATCACAGTGCTTGTATTCTACAGAAAGGCTGGCTAGTGGTTCAAGAGAGCCACCTAGTGGACACACACTGTTATGACACTAGCTCTCATTTTAAAATGATGATTTCATAGGGAAAATGTATATTTTGTATGTTTAACACAAAAAAAGAGAGAAGAAACATCTTTAAATGATTTATAATCAGCCAGCAAGTCTGGGTGTGAAGCTGTGGGAGCCGATGATAATGATGAATAAGGTGAGGTCTTCTTTAGTTGTCATAATGTATACATTTCACATTACAGTGTCATCAGACTGTGACAGCAGGGTCAAACGCTGCTGTCCTGTGGTGATTTGTGGCACACGCTTTATGTAACTTCCAAACACGAGCCATAAATCTCTTCACACACGTTTGGATTCAGGGGGAGTGAAAATTCCTGTCTCTCTCTTTTTAGCTCATCTTCATTCATCTCTCCCACCCGCCTCCTCTCTCATAACTCACCCCTCAGCATATACTGTATGGTATTTATATAACTGGCTGCATTGTTCTGCTGCTCCTCATCAAAACTCACTTCATCTGGGCCAAACAACAGGGAGAATAAAGACAAATGTCTCAATCTGCAGCACTTCCTGTCACACACTGTCTGGATATAGCACAAGGAGATGTTTCAAAATAAAAGCTTTCAATAATTTTATCTTGTCAGTTAAATGCAAATATTGTTGATTGGTTTCGATCAACTTAAAAATGCAGATATTTTGACATGATTTATGTATTATTAGGTTACATCAGTTATGTTCAACTGACATAACCGATGTAACCTAATAGTTAGATCGACTTGTTAGCTGAAAATAAATATTTTAAATTAGTCTGACACAATGTAATTGATCAAACTCAGTAGTATGATCCGCTTCATAGATCATCTTAAAATATGTTGATGAATTAATTAACTCAGATCAACTTAAAATATTAAAGTTGGTTAGAGTTAACACATTTAGGTTAAACCTACTACATTTAATTAAGAGTTACCTGCTGTTTTATGTTTAGTTTTTTCTGTATAAATTAACTCATGTAACTTAGTAGTTGGATCAACTTAATAATTAGATCCCATTAAAATATTTGCTGTCAACTTACATAATTAAATTCCATGGCCCCTGTTAATAAAACATAGTGAATTCACATCAAG
>OMLM01000426.1:121575-134538 GCA_900302695.1 Helostoma temminkii
TCATCAAGTGTATCATCACACGTGACTGGTGGTGTGAGACAGAATGAAAGTGAGTCCGTCTAAAACAACAAAGATAATATATTTAATATTGTTTCTCTTTTGGGGCAATGCGAGATACAATGTAAACATGTACAAGATACAAAAAAAAAAAAAAAAGGAACAAGACTTTTCAAAATGAGACGGTAGATAAGAAAATGCCCTGTTTTCAAAAGGAATGCACGCGCGCACAAATGTCTCCCAATCCGAACTGTTTATTTCTTTAGTGCAGTGTCGTGCTCGTGCCCGTGCTCGTGCCCGTGCTCTGTCACCGTGTATGAACTGAGGGGGGTCGGATGACTCACTGGCTGGATGATTCATTGACATTTACAGTTGAATAAAGCCCCCTTAAGCCTCCTCATGGCACATCTTTTGAAAACAAGGAGTTTGCTAGTGTTGAACCCAGTTCACATTAACAACGACGCCAATAAAAAGATGTAAATAAAGGGGAAGATTTAGAGAGTAGCACCTCCTTTGGTCCGGTTCGAGGCCTGTAGCTGTTATTGTTTGTTGGTGTGGCTGTCGTGCTGGTAACGGATTATTTTGTCAGAATTTACAGATCAAAAAAAGCTCGATGGCGTCAGACTTCCATGTTTTTTGTTTGTTTGTTTTTGGCACACTGCTCTCTGCTGAAGAATGGTGATGAATTCTTTTCTATAAAAGCAACATGGAGGCTAAAAAAAACAAGCTCTGCTTTCCTGGTGAATCCACCTCAGCTGTCAGTCAACATCAGTCACTTGTGACAGCTCGACCCCGGCTGGCACCGAGAGGCTCCCGCACAGAGCGGCAAGAACCGCAGTGCTGCTCGACTAGAAAGCTGCGAGTGGCGGAGTGTGTGTGGCTGGCTGAGGTTAATTAAGACTCGCTGTTGTACTAATTAGAAACGGGGGGAATCAAACAGAGACACAAGCAGAGAGACGAAGCAGCGCCTCGTTCCTCGACACAGACTCCTTCTCTGGAGTTCGGAGACGGCTCCCGCTGATGCCCGCTGGCGCGTCAAACAACTGCGATTCTGTGAGGAACTTTGCAGAATGACATAAATAATCAGCATCCACTTTTTCACAGGCCTCTGAGGTTGTTTTTTTTATACCTCAGCTGCTTGAGAAAACGTCTCACAGCTTCTCTTATTCTTTCCTTTTCTTCTCCCGCACTCAAACAAAAACTAGAGATTAATTAAAAAAACCTACAAAATCATTCCCCTTGAATCAAACCTTCCACCTGCTCCCGCACACTTACTAGAACTTTCCTATCGAACCTGCCTCTCCTCCCATCAAACTACCACCTTTATTACACCGACAATCAGAATTCCAGAGCTGGGTGCTGTTCAGTTTGAAGCCAGTGTTTGATTCCTCTAAAGCTTATTTCATTTAGATTTAAACCCTTCAATTTACAACATTCAACGTTTTGCTCAAAGAAAAAGGTTAAAAAACCAACACACACACAAGGAATTAATAATTAGAAGCAAGAGAACTTTCTCCAGCACCCAGCTCCTCTCACATCCTACAGGACTACAAGATCTGAAGAGACTGACAGTAAAAGAAGCTAAAAGCAGATGTAGGATCAGTGCTGAAGTTTTCCTCCTGTGGACAGAGAGTGAGGCTGAGAGGAGCCGCTCATGTGTGAACTCATTTGTCTCTCGAGTTTCCTGGCGAAGCTTCAAAAACAAGTGCAATTAGAACAGTGTTTGGAGAAATGGGATTTCACAGCTCAGGTTTAGAACCAGAGCTCATTAGGTCCGAGGTTCGTAGGAGTTTGATAAAGTGGGCTCCTGGTTGGAAGGAATCATTTGTCATGGTTTTCAGAATGGAAACTGGGACCACAGGGTTTTCATGCGGCTCCTATCGAAGCACAGCTCCCCTCGCCTCACCCTCACCTCGTCTCCTAGAATCCACCATCTGATCCATCTCTCGTCTCCTGCATCCTGCCCCCTCGCGTCTCTCCTCCTGGTCCTCTAACTTCTCTTCGCACCTGCAGACAATCCATCTTATCACGCAAAACGCGCACAAACACACAGGCTTGCAAACGACGTCTCAGTCATTTTGCCGAAAATAGACTGCTGGGCTGTGTCGAGGAGCGAGAGAGAGATATAGACACGAGTGTGAAGAAAGAAAGAGAGCGAGAACTGGGTGAGTAAGCAGGAAGTGTAGCTGGAGGAACACACTGTGACAGCAGCTAGTGTCTGGGATTACAGAGCTTAAGGTGCTTCACACCTGAGAGGCACCGTCCATTTGTTAAACTAAAAAGAGAACAGGAAGTGACACTGGTGTAGCAGAGTTGTGTCACGTGGTTGAACTCTGGGAAAACTCATATTTTCTGGGGAATGAACGACTCCATCTTAAGGAGCGTGCGTCAGCCCAGTTGTGCAGGTGGAACACAACATTCTCCCTCAGACAGTTTCAGTTCCATCGTGCTGTGTGCACACAGGTTCAGGAGCGGTGTAAGAGATGGGCTAAACACAGAGGCCATGAGTGAAATTGGAAACTAAAAGAATAGTTGGACTTTGGGACATAAGCTTATTTGCTTTTTTAATTTTCTTAATACCAAAAAACTCGGCTTTGAATAATTACTGGTGTTAGATAACTCTTTTCAACAAAACATTCTAAAAATCCAGTCTCCATGCTAAGTTAAGCTAAGCTAAGCTAACGTCTCCTAGCTTTGGCTTTAGATTCCTTTGAGAAATCATAAAAACAATTTTCTTGAATACTAATTTGTGTCCCATTAATGTTTACCTTTAAAAATCAAGTCTGGATGCTAAGCTAAGCTAACGTCTCCTAGCTTTGGCTTTAGATTCCTGTGAGAAAACAACTGATTTCTTTGAATAATTAGTTACATTACTTTTGTCAGCAACAACAAAAAAATTGAATTATGTTAGCTAAGCTAATGTCTCTTAGCTTTGGCTTTTACTTCCCTTAAGTAAACAAAAAAAGCAGTTTTGACTGAATAATAATTTGCATTCAACTGTTGTCAGTGTTTGTGCACTGTTAATAAGTCAGAAACTGGCGTTAAATTCCTTCTGCGTGTGCACAGAGGAAAGTTTCCTTTCCAGCAGCTGAATAAAACAGGCTAAAAGCAGAGCTAATGTCAATGTCTGCACTTAAATCATTCAAGTGAGAGAACGAGGAGGGAGTGCTATCCATCTTTTCATGTGATTCTGGGCAAGAAAGCAAATAAGGGCATTTTCCCAAACACTGAACTATTTTTTAAAGGTGAAATTAAAGCGTCCAAACAAAAGCATTAATGGATACTAGACAGGGATCTCTGTAAACTGGCTTGTACACACAGGAACTCTTTAGCACACTGACATATTCACCTGTAGCACATGGATAAGGCCTGTCTGGGGCTGAGAACAGAGAAAAATGAGTTTGTCTATTTTTGGCGTACATCCTGGAAGTTGATGGGTTGAACCGAGATGGCCCGAAGCAACGTTCGTCCTCCCGGTCTCTTGTTTACCGCAGAGTCTCTTGCGTCGACGTGTCTTAGCCCATCGACGCCGACGGTTCCAGACGTCTCCTTTGCCGCGGTGATCGGTACAGACAGCCTTGACCTGGCTTTGACAACGGTGGTGTAAAAAGAGAGGCGCCCACACAGAAAGAGAGAGGACACAAAGAAGAAGAAGAAGAAAACAACACAAAAAACAAGAAACTATCAAAATTCCATTCAGGCACGAACGTGACAGCTCAGAGAAGCGCTGAGGCCCCCGGTGATGAGGCCTGTGGCTCTCCATCTGTGAAGAAGACCCCAGATGGCTGTAATGTCAGTACAGAGTGGGTCAAGAGGGGTTCTGCCGTGTCATTCACTAATCACTGTCCACTGCTGGTCTGTAGCAGGAGGAACAGACATTCTCACGTTAGTTGTTAAAGTCCATCACCACAGGAGATAATGAGGTGTCACATAGGACAGCTTTGGTCCAATGAGTTTTCTGATGCTTTTAGAGTCTTACACACGTGCTCCTTCAGACAGACTTTAACATATGACATTAAATGTTGCTAAAAGCCCAGGGCTGGCAGTTTGACTGGGAGTACCTACTCCAAACCAATGTTCGACGTTTTCGACACCCGTGATATTAATCCTATTGTTGAAACATGGTGCGTTTTTCTACCTATTGCACGTTTCCTCGCAGGTACATGTCAGAATTTGACAAAATAGGGCAAAAAGAAGAAATTACAAAAATTATAATAAGAATAAAAATAAAATTACAAGTAAAAGCCTGAATAAAGATAGATGCTACAATGCAAAATTTACACCCATCAGCCACAACATTAACACCAGCTAAGGGTGTTGATGGTGCGGCTGATGGGCGTATGCTTGACACACAGCGATTCCCAGTAAATTCATCTCAATCAAACAAAGCAATATGCAATAATAATATAAAGTGACTCAACACATTTACATAATGCCTTCGTCAGGAGGGGAAGGGGCTTTAATTGTTGCCACAAAACATAAATATCCCTAATTCATAAATAGTGACTTCACTTTTTTATAGTTTTTATGAACTGAGTTGGCATTTTGCATATTACTAGTGGTACTGCAGTCCAATTTGTGTAACAAGAATAATCAGTACAGTATTATGCAGATTATTACTGTTACAGTAACATACAGTGATAATTGTTGAAAGCTGTAAAGCCATGATAACATATTAAACTGTTCAAAATAAATACTTACAATCAGGCATTATGTAAAGCACAATAAAGATGAAGGAAGTGCCCGTGATTTGCTAAAGTTGCAGCACACAGCATAGGACTTTTTTTTTATTAAAAAAAAAAATCTAATAAATTATCGCCCAATGAAAAATATGTTTAAAAAATACTTTTAGCTGCACCGAGATAAAAAAAGAGAGAAAAAATGATTACATTTCTGTACATTTTGTATGGAGACTCACTGACCAGCAGTGCATTTCTTATTGCACTGAAGTAGGGTGGCTAAATCATGTTGTAGTACCTTCCACCTGTCACAAGAGGTTTCTGTTTCTCCAATTCAACTCATATGTGTTCTGTCATGGAGAGAATCCACTGCCCATTTGAGTTGAGAAAAAAATAAACATTAAATACATTTTTAAAAATGTATTCAATAAATAATATGCTGAGTATTTACTGCATCTTTGCATTAATGCACCGTAAAAACAGTTTTAAGGTGCACTAACTCACAAAACAGAACCACTTCGTCCCTCGTTATTGTCGCTGTGCGATCACAGAGCAACAAAAAAACAAACATGGTTTTGCTAAAAATAGATAACTGCAATCTAGCAGGTACTGTACTTAGTTTAATACTATGATACTGTCCAGCAGAAACATAATGAAAAGTAAGTCTTCGGTCTCGTAACGAGAGCAAACAACGTTCGTTAGAAAATGTATTTCAGCAGTCTTGAACATCATCAGCCATCTGAAGTTTGAAAGTTGGATTTTTAGCTCTGAATTTCCAGTGTCTGATTTATCTTCTACAACGGGGGAGAATTATGTCTAAGTTCATATTTTTAGGTGATTGCTAACTTTTATTTATAATGATTTTAGACTACGCAGCTAGAATTTAGAAGACAAACTAATGTAAGAAAAATACTGCACAGCAATATCTAATATTTCAATTTACAAGTTGTCTCAGTGGATTGATATGCATCAAAAATGTATCAAGCACTTCCAGGTACTAATAGGATTTTTTTTTATTTTTTTTTTTGTTTAGAAACCTTGTTTTTAGGCATTTTGCTGAATACAATCTATTTTTTGTATCATGAATAAATAATAATAATAATCACAACAACAGCCAATGAAACAATATTCCTCTTTAGTTTGCTCACAGTTTGGGTTTAATGCTATGCAGATACATCCCTGGGATTTAACTGTTTCACTGCATTTCCAGTACATGTTTAATACAGCTGCGCAACAGCAGTATCACTATATGAATACAAAATATATATTTACAAAATCAATTGTTCCTGGAGCTAAAAACCCCATAGCACACCTAAATCTTTGTAAACTAATTTTCATTGTTTGAGGTTATTAGCTACCCAGATATGAGGTGGTTTTGTTCTGGAGAGCTGCAAGTTCTCAGCTCCTCTTATTTTCCAGGAAACTACAATATCCAACTGTTATTTTCAAGTTTCACAGGTATTTTTTATACAATTGTTTGGCATTAAAATCACGAACATAAACATTTTTTTTTTGTGGGACTTGAGTATCTATGACTAAACCACGGTCCAAGATATAAAACAGGACCTTTAACTTTCCTGATTGCGGGCTATTGGTGGAAAACAGATGTCACAAGAAAGCAGAAATAATTCTCTAAGGAAGACTTGCATCAACACAAGACGTTATAACATGAACTAAATAGAAAATGGTGATTCAGAGATCATTGATGACTTGTAGCTTAACACAAATTGTCTGGAGAAGTAAATTTAAATGTACGTTCTTTATCTGTGCATTAGACCAATTGGAGCACTCTAGATCTAAACTTTGCACTTGGTTTGCACACCATGGTGGAGCTCTTGTTACTGAAATGCTCTTGGTGGTTCGTAGGCCTATGGCACTCTTAAAGATTTGGTTGATTTTTAACGTTTTGCCTTCCACCATTTAGGATCCATTCAGGTGATCAAATACAAAAGGCACTTAACAGCCATCATAGTCAGTGATGGGCAGGAATAAGCGTAGCCATTACCCTGCTCAACTTCTGTATTACACGAAGCAGACCTCTTCAGGAGGTCATCATTCCCATTCATGATGTTTCATATCTCAAAGACACTGTCTTCATGTTACTCAAGGATGACCTCATTCCCAGCCAAAATAGTTAAAATCTTTCCACTCCTCTGTATAAGTTTTAGTAAACCAGCACTAAAAGTGTCCTTCCTTATCAGATGAAAAGTATTTTCGTAAATGTACATTTTATGGACATATTGCTTATGGGAGCTAGCAGGTAACATTCTTAAAGAACGATGCCACCTACGTCCTTGGAGACATCGAAATGGAGGAGCTAGGGTGAAGGCTAAGGGAAGGATGAGTGTTTAGTTCTACTTTTTCCGCTCTAAGTAGTTGGAGGGGACCCAGCCCTTGCGGGGCAGCAGGCTGTCCTGCACCTGGCAGTACCACCATCCATTTGGATTTCTCTCCAATACCTCCAGACAAGTGCCCTCAGTGAAACCCATAGTCTCTTCATCGCCACGATAGTCAGCGATGGACACATACACATCCCTGTCAAGGTTATTGTGGATCATTTGGTTCTTCTCTATGGCCTTGGGCCGGACTGTGGACACAGGGATGCCATTGCGTTGGTTAACTCTGGTAAGGGCATCCTGGACGTTGCTTGTGCTGAATGCGCTCCCCGATGACCCCAGGCTGGAGCGCTCTGCAGGCCTCGTCTGACTTTCAACAACTACATGAGGCCGCACGGTGCTGAAGGAGGCATTTCGACGGACACCGAGAGTGGCAGAGCCAGAACTGTAATGATCACTTTTGCCAAGTGACTCGTTTCGCCTCAAAGACCCTGTCATGTAGTGAGCATCCTTGCCTGGCTGTGTTGTGGTCACAAATACAGACTGAGGCCTCACTGCCACCTGGCGTACCCCGTTCCTCATCCTCACACCTCCATTGACCATACTAGATGGTTTCGAGAAGCCACCGGGAGGCTTGGAAGGAACTGGTGGACTGTTCCTCCTCAGGCCTTGATGCTGCTGTGTGAGGCCCTGAATATTAATGTTATTGAGGGCCAAAACGCGCTGCTTGTTTTTCTCCAGGCTGTCCGACTTACTCCCACCACTCCCATGTCCATCTGTTTCCAACCCACCAGCATCACTCACTTGTCTGACGGGTTCCAGGTAGAACGAGGGAGCCCAGCCCTCCTCTGAGCCCCATCGGATGTACCACCAACCACTCTCCTGCTTCTCCAGAACCTCGACCTCCACCCCGGCTGGGAAGCTGACCTCGGAATCCTGGACCTTCTTGTAGGCATCAACGGAACGGAAAAGATTAGGACCTTCCACATCTGAGTCACCGCGGCTGCCTTTAGAGTAAACAGAGGAGAGATCTGAAGTACTGCGTGAACACATCGAGTCCTCTGATGAAATAACAGAAGCCGTTTCAGAATCGTCCCCACGAGAAGGTTTGAGGCCATGTCGAAACTGACTCGTAGGCCTCAGCTGCCGTCTCAAAGAGCTGATGTCCATCCTCTCAGGACTTTGGGGCTCTGATTTGGTCAGGAGTGGCTTAGGTCTGACAGAAGGCTTGGGCCTTGCAGAAGGGCTTTGACCTAGTCTCTGCTCCATGTCCCGGGTGAAGGCAGGGGTTTTCTTGGGACCTCTACTCAATTCATCTGATGAAGAATGGGGACTGCTCTCCTGGGACCTCAGGCTGATATCTATGTGTCTGCCAAGAGTCTGACTTCTCCGATTCATTTCAGGTGTCATAGTCTTCATGGGCCTACCAGCTAAAGGTGAGGATCCAGAGGGTTTTCGTGGAACTGTGGAGGAGTGATAACTCCTTGGGGAGTTGGGCTCACTGGGACCTTTGGCTAGGGTTCCTTCAACACCACTGCTTGGCCTAAAGCCCTCATTCTCATAGATACATTCCTCTTTGGCATCATCCTCTACAGACCTGTAGGAGGCCCTTCGATGAGTGAACACAGGGGAAGTCTTACAGACAGGAGGAGAAGCTTTGCATGAAGGAGGGGAGCTGCTGTACTTGTTGCTGACCACGCTGCTGATCTTCACATCCAGGGAGCGTTCATTCTTCAGAGAGTCCGTGTCAGACTCGCCTTCACATCCAATTGCTGGAACATCATACTCAGGTTCCTCATACACCTGCCTGCTCGGCGGTTCTGATATTTTGGAGGCGGAGTTTGCAGGAGGGGGAGCTTCCTCAGAATCTGGCTTTTTGACAGGTGGAGCTGGTGGTGGAACTTTGGGCCGGGTCAGAGTGCTGGTACGACGGCTGAGGTTGGGTTTCTTGCGTTTGTCGATGTAGGAGCAGGGGGCCCAGCCCTCCATTTCTCCAATCTGCACATACCACCAGCCTCCAGGGTTCTTCTCTATGACCTACACAATAAAGAAATAAGCTATTTGAAATATCAATCAGGAAAATTTATAATTTTTTAAACCTGCTAAACACTGGAACTGGTAACAGTTCTGTAGGCCTGGAGCGTGATTTCTGACACTTTGATGTGTACCACTGCCAACGCACTAACAACAATGCTGTTTTCTTCTTGTCTGTGACATTGACAGAATTTGGAAACTGCAAGCTGTTTTTCTTCCACATTGTTTAAGATTTCTTCATGTGATGTAATCAACAACTCTCTCACTAAACACTGGCCTTTCATTAAAACACCTTTGCCTTTTTACACAGAACGAAAGAAAGCTGACCACTCCAGTGTTCATTTGACACAGGTGCCCTCATTTGCAACCTGGCGTTTAATGTGATGTATTACACAACACGTTAAAAAATCTATCACTCCTAAATGAATCATGGAAAAACTAATTTAAAAATGTATGATCTGCCTTTGTTTTCTTGATCAATAGATTAATGATGCAGGTTTGTCTAGAATTGTGACAAACAGAATAAAGGAACCTACTGTATGTAATAATATCTCTGCCCAAGTCTCTGAAAGCACAAATCTCAAGGTTGAATCTATACAGCCTCCTGTCTATCTTGGGACCACTCAGCCCTGACTGTCTCATCTTTGAAAACAATGTAGATCTGGTCTCTTACATCAGCCTTTTGTCCTCCACGGAAACTGATGCCATCAGAGATCGAGGACTGGAAATCTGCTATAGTGTAATACTCTGCTTCCACAGCAGGGGGCTCTGGAGGCTTGGGTAACTGGAATCCCTGCACAAAGGGGGAGACACATGAGCAAGCTGACATCATATTTAGCCATTATATTGTGTCTGACTACAACTACAGACATATGGTAAAAAGAATATGAACAGAATAGGTATCTAAGGAAGCAATTACAGATTATTAAATTTTATTGTGCTGTAACAGTGTCTTAATGCTGTATTTAGACATGCTGTCTATGAATGTATTCTTTACTGTGATTATGGGTAGTTATATTTCTGTTGAACACACAATTAAAGAAATAAAGGGCATTGGTAGGCAGTACTAGTAAGTCTTACCAGGTTGGTTTCTCTTCTCGGGGGAGGTTTTTGTCTCAGATTTGGAGACCCTGAAAAACACGATGAAATCTGATAAATGCAGTATACACATTCTTCATGAGCTAAAACTTACACTAGGAGACAAACTGGCTAAACTGTTAGTATGTGAGTCAAATAAAAATCCCCACACCAAACAAAATTTAAATTTTGTGTTAAATAGCCTCACAGGTTAGCGTGACAGAAACAGTGTGTCATTAGATAACACGATTATTAGTACCACCACCAGCCAGGTAGCTTACCTATAGCATGAAAGCCTACACAAAAGAGAAATGACATCTTATTCTCTCATAAAACGAATGCAAATCCTGCTCACCTTAGCAACAATGAATTTACTTTATTTAACAGTGATCAAAGCTCGACTGTCCTCTAACACACCACAAACACTCACCAATTTCCACTCTATGCGGTGCCACTCTTGCAACAGCTGGGGACCCAGGCTCACTTCTTCCTTTATTTTCATGCAGCGCAGCGCTTGCTGCAATTCCTAGACATGGACTGTTGGTGTCACGTCCTGCACTCAGCCTCCTGCCTGTCTCAGCGTTGATTTCAGAGCTGTAGGGCATGGGCAGGCTGATCTCGCTTTTGGAGATGTGGCGCTCTGGTGTATTGCTACCCTCCCCATCTGTCTGGATGTCCTTCTCGCTAACAGACTTCTTTTGCAGCAGGTTGCTGATCTCCATGATGTTGCCGATTATCTCCACAGGGCCTGTCAGGGTCTTCTTGCGGGGGGAGAAATCGTCTTTCAACTTTTTCAAGTAGGAGGCAGGGGCCCAGCCCTCTTTACCTAAATATCTGGGTGTAGAAACATAACAAAGTGTAGTAAGATCCAGTATATTGGAAAAAAACACTACTGTCATTCTAGTGACAGTAGAGACAGCTTAAAGTGCATAATACTGTATATGAAAAGAGACACTGCTACATGCGCTGCAAAATGAGCCACTTTATAGCTCTTTGTGAAAAATAAGTCATGTTCCAAATGCATCTCTGAGTCATTTGCCTGCTCATAAGAGATTGGATCATTCTACATCTACAAATGACCACAAGGTGTCCCCATAACTAAAACAAGCTTGGGCTTCAACAAGAGCAGCATGACTCAGACGTACATCTGAAGGATTATTTCTTTTTGGACACTATTCTCTAAAATGACTCGCTGTGCATTGCAAAGAGTGAACAAGCTGTTTGAACAAGCAGTGTGTATACACCTATTAGCCGAACAACGCAAATATCACATCAGCATAAACACATTTAGCAGGGACTGTGTGTATGCTGATATAATGTGTATTTGTGTATGCACGATGCCACGAGGCAGCATGTTCTAGTAAACAGCTCTGCAGTGCAGCTCCATTTTTTTGTCCCCTGGGATACAAGGAAACAAACAACTGGCAGGAAATCCACACATGCTGGGTAAACAACACATACAGTACATGTGCAAATATGTAGGCAGACATATGTAGGAAGGGTGATATTTTGTTAATGGTTTCTTATTTATCTATGTGAATTCAATTTAATTCAGTTCAATTCGAGAGAGAGAGAGAGAGAGAGAGCACAAAGTTAATATTAAACAATGGTGAAGTTGGGGTGGATGGAGAGAGGAGGAAGAGCTCAGTGTGTCAAGGAAGGTCCCCAAGCAATCTAAATCTATAGCAGCATAACTAAGAGATGGTTCAGAGTCACCTCAACCAGCTCTGACTATAAGCTTTATCAAAAAGGAAAGTTTTAAGCCTAGTCTAGAAAATAGAGACGTTGTCTGCTTCCTGAACCTGAACTGGGAGCTGGTTCAGGAGAAGTAGACCTGCACTCTGATAGCAAAGTGTTCTGTTGGGATTTAAGATCTTTAATTAGGGGCTTGATCATCAAGTGCTTGAAGAAGGATTTTAAATTATATCCTAGATTTTACAAGGAGCCAATGGAGGGGAGCTAATGTAGGAGAAATGTGATTCCAGTCAGAATTCTGGCTGCAGCATTTTGGATCTGAAGAAGGCAGTGTTAGAGATTTCTTTTATATAAGAGTTAAAGGAGATATCCTGGTCAAAGATAAAGACACTGGTGCTCTGTCATTTAAAGTAACTATATGATTAGACATCATATCTCTGAGGCTTTTGGGTCCAAACAGAATAACCTCTGTCTTGTCTGAATTAAGAAGTAGAAAATTGCAGAACATCCAGGCCTTTATGTCTTTTAAACATTCTTGAAGTTTGACTAATTGATTTGTTTCATTTGGTTTAATGGCTAAATATAGCCGAGTGTCATCTGCATAGCAATGGAAGTTTATAGAGTGTTTCCTAATAATGCTGCCTAGGGGAGACATGTATAAAGTGAAAAGTATCGGTCTAAGCACAGAACCCTGTGGAACTCCATAACTACCTTTTGTATGCATGGAAGACTCAACATTAACATGAACAAATTGAAACCGTTCTGACAGATAAGATTCAAACCAACCTAGTGCTGTTCCTTTAATCCCAATGACACACTCCAGTCTGTGTAATAAAATGTTGTGATCTATAGTGTCAAAAGCAGCACTGAGATCCAACAAGACAAGTATAGAGAGAAATCCATTTTCTGAGGCTAATAGTAGATTGGCTTTTTTATGTATTATTAAACTGTCTTCTTAGACTAATAAAGATTCATCTGAATTGGTGGAATGCCATCACCTTTCCAGTTTTCACAATGTCTGCTTTGAGCTATGGATTTGTGAATTATACCATGGAGATATCCTCTTCTGATTCGTTACCTTCTTTTTCAGAAGGGCAACAGTATCAAGTACTGTATGCAGTGAAGCTACAGCATTATCTACCAGA
>OMLM01000430.1:13657-33534 GCA_900302695.1 Helostoma temminkii
TTTAACGCGGGGCTTTGATTAAATTCACTTTTTCGCTCACATCAAGAGAAACGAGAAAACGGCTGTGTTTAGCATTTTAACTTAAGGACACATTAACCAAAAGACGATTTGATTTCAGTCAATATAGTCATAAAAGGAAAACATAAATTCATAACTTTATTTCCATGTGTGCACCAGCTTCCTGCTTTTTCAAAACCCAGTTTCAAAATAAGAGTCCCACTTAGTGGCCTTTTTAACAAAAAGGGAAGTATATATAAAAGTGTGTGGTGTCTACGGTGTGTACCGTCAGAATCGGCGTGATAACAAATCTTATGAGGGGGAGGGGCAAAGGGAGGCACATAACATTATATACACATCCTCTGTGTCACTACTCACACTGTAGCTGCTGTGCTTCATTAGATCATCATAGTGTTTGTGTCTATGCTCCAAAAGTGTGTTTGTGGATAATCAGTTCTCCATTTAGCATCTACATCTACTCAATAAGCTACTGTACTGTAGGCCAAATGTTGGCCATGTAATACACAGATAAAACACACAGTGTCGACCCCACCTCACCCAACTTATGCTCCAGACAGTTGGCACTGAACTTCTATTGATTACTTTGCAGACTGTATTATACAGAACATCCTCAGAACATCTAAGATTTGTTCTGACACCGATTGTGACGGTACACACCGCAGACACTACACACACGCGCGGTATTACATGTTTGCCTATCATATAGCCCATTTTGTTAAAACGTACACAGGCCCCTAAGAAAGTGAGACTCTTATTTTGAAACGGGATTTTGAATCAGTAGGAAGCTGGTGCACACATGGAAATAAAGTAATGAATTCATATTTTCCCAGGTTTTGATCTGGTGGAGAAATCAAACAAACACGAACCCGCTTCACTCCAAAGTTCAACCTGTTTATTCTTGCTCTGCAGCTGCACAGAGAAAAATGCAGGAGTGACTGGACTGGTGTTGGTCATATCAAATGTAATATTTCACCATCATTAACCTCGGTCACTGTCCTCATGGTCACTGCAGCCAAACAGTGTCTCTCCTGCTCTGACGCTTTATCAGTTCGCCAGCAACAAGTAACCATTATTTTCTGGATCAGCTCCACAAATTCTCTCAGATCCTCTAGAGAACCTCTCGATTTTACTGTGACACTGTTCTCAGTGTCAGTAAAAATAAAGAACACTCTCCCCCTTAAGAAAATAAAGAACCTTATAAATATTTGCAAACAGTCGAATGGCGGGGTTGATTTTAATGGACACAATATCTACTAATAGAAATGTGCTTAAAAAAATGGATGAAATGTACAGATCAGACATACAGCCAGGCCTGTTTCTGTGCCCGAGTTTTAAGGGCTAAAAAGTAATTGTGGGTTACTTTAGTAGTACAGTTGCAATATTTTTCAAATTTTACAAACCTATATTTTATTTGCAATACACATAGGAAACATATCAATAATTTAAACTGTAAACGATTACAATTTTAAGGAAATAAGTAAATAAATAATGAACTGATGACAATATGAAGAGGAACAATTTCCAGTTTAAAACAATCCTATTCACAAGTACCAACAATCACTGACGGTTATCACCACAAAGCTTAACTGTGACACTTGTGAAACTTAACTTTCCACCAAGTGTATCTAGAGTGCTCCCTCTTGTCAGTACCATTAAAGATTATGCAGGACCATAAGTTGTTTTGGTCTGAGGTGGAGACAGAGATCCCCTCACTCCCTGTGATTTATTAATAATTAATACATAAAAAATTAATCTTAGGTAGTGCTCCACAATACAAAACATCAACATAATTTTTACTCAGAACTAATAGGATTTATATGAAGTCTCACCAGGCGTCAGAAGCTGGTAGATGTGAAGAACATATCTGAGGTTCAGAAAAAGCAACTCGAGCTTTTAAAAGAAACTTTCCAACTAACTTGGTTATGAAAAAGCAGTTTATTGTTCGTGGTCCGATCCATCCTTACCAGTTGGTGGCAGCAATGCACCAATTTGTAGTTTGTCAACCGCCGATTAAAACTACAAAGAAGAAGGAAACTTTATCGACACTGCTGCTGTGTGCAGGGTCGTCCTTCAGTGCCGCTAACCAGCTAACCTTCACTTCTGCTGCCTCTTGGTGTGCCTCAGTTACAATAACAGTGCCTGGAGGGAAACTGTGCTGTGGATCATGGCGGGAAGGATTTTACCTGTGGTGAAGTTAGTATTTATGATTTCACTGACAGTTCTTTCAAAGTTAAGGCAGCTAGGTGCTAGCCTCTGGATTATTGTGTTAGCTAATCGACGCCAGTTAGCTCTCGCTGTCATATCTCGATCACTATTTGAACAGATAGATGCGCAATAATTACTGTAACATTATTTTGTGCTGTACGTATTGAATTCGGACGTTTTGCTTATATACTTGTTTTTTCCCTCTACCGTTAGCTAATAGTTAAATACCAATATGCTAAACGCTACTTTCTAGCATCACAGGGTACGTTTACAGGGTGTGAGTTAGCTAATAGTTACTTATTGTTACTTCACCGTATTTCAATTACTGTCGCATGTTTTTGACTACATAGAAAGGTGGGAATTTCAGGACATCAGCCTGACTCACTTTGACTTTCTTTTCCAGACTGGCCACCAAGGTGGCCATTGCAGGAGGAGCTGTCTACGTTGCCTGTGACTCTGGTCTGTTGGGAAACAGTGAGCAAGGCTCAGAAGCCCTGGAAAAGGCCAAGGCTGCAATCCCCCCAGCTATAGAGGAGTGGACGAAGTACTTTGGCCTGGAGGTACAAATACACCATCTGCAGCTGTAACATGGACACTGTAGATGGCCCTGTGTTCTCTTGGAAACACTGTTGTCTCAGCAGACAGATGCAGTGTTTCCAGGAGACCACTAAAAAGTGGTAGACATGCCCTAGATGTGCCTTTGCCAATGGGTGTGAAAATACCACGTAAGCTTCCATATTTGTATATTTTTAC
The DNA here is from genome assembly GCA_900302695.1 of Helostoma temminkii. NCBI lineage: Eukaryota > Metazoa > Chordata > Actinopteri > Anabantiformes > Helostomatidae > Helostoma > Helostoma temminkii. The sequence continues at coordinate 16,634 of OMLM01000430.1, forward strand.
TTTCTAGTGGCATGATGCAGATGAATATTAAGATATTAATATTTATTTCTGTATTTGCTCCCTGGGAACAGTTCCATGTTCCAGTTATTGCAGCATGTCTCTATATTTGGGTGTAAGTTGTGAATGGGGCTGGGTAGCTGTAGACTAGTCTGAGTACCCATGCTGAACCAGGTCTACCACATTAAAACCACCGGGTGGATTTAAGGTTGAGGCTCATTGGTGTGTTCAACCACATGATGTTGATTATCAGCCAGAATGTCATCTTTCATATTTCACTCATCTCATTGGGGGTTGTTTATACAATTTAATGTGAATGTAGTATAATGTGTACAAAACTGTACTGTACTATTTCAAACTGCATATCTCTGTGTCAGGCTCAGCTTCCCACCATGCCTAAGGTTGAATTCTCCCCTGTTCAGGCATGGAACTCTGGTAAGAACTGAATGAGAAGCTTGTTACTTTTTTGTAATTTTCCAAAGAGTATTCATTTAGTAATGAGTTTGTTTTTGACTGATTGTGCGATTCACTTATTATACAGCAGTTTTATTATTACGTTTAGGAACTTTATATTTTGATGTTCCAAACCCAAATCGTGTTTGTTTGTGTATTTCATTGCAGGAGTGCGGTGGACAATATCAGCTCTTTCCGAGGCTCCAACAAAAGCAACTGAATACACAAATCAGGGCTTGCAGTACCTGAAGGACCTCGCCAAATGAATAGGAACTTTCTGGGCAGCCTGAATTTATCAATCCTTCTGACTTTTGCACTAGAGAATTGACATTACTTCTTTAAAAGTTATAACCATTCACAAGAAAAAGGAGACATGGATGAAAACTGCTAATGAAATTTGCCTCCAGCGAGTGTACTTTTTCTAGGAGTACTGTGGTTTTCCAAAGGATAGTAGCAATGTTTGTATGTATTGTAGAATTACAAAATATCATATAAAGAAGTTATTGATTTGTGTATACAGGCTAGCTTTGCTCCACGTTGTTCTCAAACCATCCAAATAATGTTATGGAGAGCATGTCAGTTGTATATATGCAGTTACATCTTTTGTGACTAATACATCAATCTTAAGACAAGTCCAGTCTTTAGTTTGATTTATTGAGTCAAAATATATATATATATATATATTTATATACTGCATGATGATCATGGCAGTGTGTTCGAAGACCAGACAAATGTGCAAAAATCTTTATTATTACAGAATAATAATGACACAAATTGCTTATTGATGCCGCTACAACTTCAGAACAGGAGTAGATCATTGAAAGCACGAAGGAAAGTGCACACATTTGCAACTCAACAGCACCACACGGTGATGTATAGAGTTACATTTTTTATCAGGATAAAACAAATGCTACTGATTCTTCCATACAGTCGCTCTGTTCAGATGATCCATGCATGTTGTAACATATTAAGTACACCTACTCATTCATTGTTTTCACTGAGTAAGACTCAGTGACTTGGAATAGTCCAAGAAAGGCAAAACCTATCTAAACTAGAACATAGTGACCAAGGTGAGATGAAATCCATACTGCAAGCATACACCATGTTTGCAAGATAAGAGACAGTTAGTTACTGGTTTGTCAGCTGGTTATACTGGTTAGATATTCAGTTTATAATTCATGTATACTAATAATCCTAAAAGCTGGTGGTGTTTTAATGAGATATTCACATGAATGAGAATAATCACAACAGAGAAGAATACATAGCAAGTCGAACAGGTTAAATACTGCCATCTGAATGTATTGCAGCTATTTTTATTTTTACTTTTCTTTACGTGTATGATATAAAGCAATTTTTGCCACATTTGCTCTTAAGGCAAAAGCATTTTTGGGTAAATAATATAGCATCCCATAAGCTCAACATGTAAACTTTAAACTATTAAAGTGCCCCCCACCATATAAACAGTGAGATTATACAACCAACACTGGTGTTTGTTGTGTTTAAAGAACATTTTTCTACTGCATTAACAGCATAACATAGCACTACACCGAACTGATGGTTGCAAAACCTTCCACAAGCTGTCAGTGTTGTCAATAATGAATGAAAACCAAATAGCAGCCTTCATATGCAATAATTCATCAGGAGTTTGTATAGTATTGCAAAATGACAAGCCGGAAGGCACTTGATGATTTGTCTGGGATCAAATTCAAAGGGAGAATTTAGCATCTAGTCAGTACTAAGGATCTGATGGTCCTTACGCTGCCTGTGCCAAAACCTTTCTTCAAGGTTAAAAGATATCCAGCATGAAAATGTGGCTAATTAATACAACCATGCATATTACAATACTAAATATGGTGCAAAGTTCATCTGAATTCCACTTAAAATATGTAAGGGCTTCGATAAAATGATTTTATGTTTCTTTTCCACTGCTAATAACAAATTAATATTAAGTAATTACAGTACGTTTATGTGCCTATTTCTCTGTAGAAGGCATCTATGCAGAAAAGTGTATCTAAAACTTCTTATCCATTTAACTAATCAAAAGAAATGTTTCTTAAAAAAAATTTTGACCAGTTCGTCTAGTCACACTAGGATTTAGTTAAGATAATCACTTCAAGGACAGATCAGTGAGCATCTCAGGAATAACAATGCAAATGCAGGATCAACTGCACTTTGCAGCTGTTTTGCAGTGCAACCTTGAACTGTCCGAATGCAATTAAACTGAAAGTATAAAGCAGAGCAGCAACATTAAAACAAATTGACTCCCTCTTGAAATAGCCAAGCATAGCAGTGCTACAGTTCTGCTGTAAATACAAAAAAAGAGATTGCACTTTCTTCTGAATAATAAAGCATATCAGCTATTCAATCCTGTCGTGGCTTTCAACAACAGGTTATAATAATGAGTGGAACAGAAGCAGGCAGAGGGAGGTTGAAAAGTGACAAAAGTGTCCACTATGTCTAGGTAGTTTTGACCAGGTCATAGACATGGATATGAAAGTCATCATCGTATTTGATATAGTAGACAGAGGGCTTGGCTGGGACCTGGTAGATGACCAGGCCTGTTCTCTTCACACCCTTGTCAGTAACATATTCCACTTGTTTCCCCACCAGACTCTCTGTCTCTTCTCCTGGCTTCCTGTCTGCAGGCAACAGGTGCTTGTTTTCTGAGGAGTGAGACGTCACAACATTAAGATTATATTTGATGTAAGTTTCAAGATAGTTTGAGATAGTTGTATTCCTACGTGGATATCAAGCAATGTCTTATTGGTTTCTGAGCTAAACAACTACGAGAAGTACCAAAATCAAAGTTTCTACATTAACCCCACCTCTCACCCTGTTAGAACTGGAATTCGCTTCAGGCCCCACCAGATAAGTGATATAGAGATTGACGTCACTGCTCAACACTTTATTGACCTTTCAAAACAAAGTATTGTGGCAAAATGTTTCAATGCCTCACTTCACCATGTGAAATACTGTGTGACTATTCTGAATGAAGATTTAACAAAATAACAGCTGCATAAAGACAGATTGCCTATCCATTCAGTTTCATAATTTATTTCACCAATTCATATGTAAGATCAAAGATTTGGCCAGCAGGTGTCACCACTTTAACACCTACCCCTGATCTAGACCTAGTGCAAAAACCTTTGGTTTCTCCATCACAAGATCCATATCTGATCTAGCACACCCGCAGAGAGCCACAGCCCTGCTTATTTTCCAACTATCACTGCAGATTACCGATTACTTGTGTCCAAGAAGTTCTTTGGTTAAAATATGTATTTTCTTCCTATTTGCTAGTGGTGGACTTCCATTAACAACACGATTTCAGGTGAACTCACATAGTAGCTATGCCAAAAACAATAGTTTTGCTCCAAATGTTCCAAACTGAAAAATTTTACGTCACATACTGGCTACATTTTATCTCATATCTAAAGCCTCAGAACAAGATTATGAAAGAATAAAAGTTTGTGAAGTATCAATCTGCCTTTGTTATACACAAACTATCGGTACCTGCTTCAGGCAGAATCCTGAGGTCTCCATCAGCGTAGTCATCCCACAGCTGGTACATATAAAGAACAGGGTCCTTTTCATAAGTTATATAATACCAGTTGGTCATGATTGGAGCTCTGGAGAGGACCATGCCCCTCCACTCATTTTTCTCTCCATCCTCTTTTTCAAACAGATGCTCCACAGCTTTGCCCACCAGCTCCTCTGCCCCTGGAGGTATTTTGATTTTGTTGTTTACTGTTAAAACACATGCAGAGAGAGTTATAATAAAACAGATGACAATAGCACATATCACCTTTATTATTGCATAAATGTTTGTTCTAGTTCACTTCAGAATAAAATAACACCCACATATTAAGAGACGCTTCTCACCAACTTTTTCTGACAGGACTTGCAGGTTGGACACTCTCTCATCTTTGAAGAGCTCGATGCCATAAACACAGTCAAAGCCATCGTACTTCACCATGTAGAGAGAAGGATTTACACTGAGCCTGTCCAGAACTGTTCCCTTCCATTTGCTCTGGTTCCCCTTCTCACGCCAGTTATGTTGAATACGGACTCCCAGAATGCTGTTGCTGTCTGGCGTTACTGTGTCACTCAGTTCCCTGCTGCTCCGCTTTCTGGATAAAACAGGACAACTAATACTTTTCTGGACAGTTACTGTGTGTCAAACTAAGGTCACTTCATATAACCTAGAATATTCATTCAGGTCTATTTGCGCTATAACCACCATCTATTTAAATCACATTACAACATTATTTTTTGTCATAACTTCCAACCATAAGTCCAAAAAATTGATGGGCAGCACTGGTCCTTGAGGTACACTGACCTGTTTGCCCTGCTCTGCCCAGTGCTGGTCCAGCACACCTGATCCAGTGGGTCAGGTAGGGACAGTTGGAAAACAGGGTGGACTACCTCTCATCTAAAATGACCTATTGGTAAATTCTTTAAATTTCTATTGAATAAACCACTTTTTCAATTAGCTCATTGTGCAATTAGCGTATAATGTTTACTATCAGAATATGGCATCATATGATGATATGTAATGTACAGTTGTTTTGTCTCTACATACCTGCCCCTTTTCTTGGACATGCCTCCAGAAATTCAAAGGCTACTGGTTAAGAGAAACACAGGGCAATGTTCAATTATGACACTGGGTATGACAGCTATGTTCTTCACATACATGTTGCAACATAACAAGGCCTCTGCTTTAGCTGAGAGGCTCTGCTGTCATAGGAAACATTTAACAGGCTGCAGTCAACACAGATTGACAATCTCAACAACCAATGGATTAACAAGACGGAAAACTTCCTGTGTATTTAACTACACAGCCATGGAAGTGACCGTTTGAAAAAAAAACAGTGTACGGTGTCCAGACACTGCTGTCTGTCATGTCACTCAAAATTTAAATAACTCATTAATCTAGTTCACTCAAGTTCAAGAGAATTCATAACCATGTATCTTTTTAATGACACTACGAAAACATTATCCGGTTTATTTATAACATTAGCGACACAGCTAGCGCTACATATATGATAAACCTGTCATGTTGTAGCCCACCTGTCCCGCACTAAATCCTACACACACCCACCTCCCGCTGTAGGTTACCAGTACACTTGCCTGTCCTAGCTAGCTCTGTCTCACTGCAGATGTTACTGTAGCTAACTATATTAGCCGCCTCGATGTCCCCTAAGGGAGCAACAAACACCATCAACACCTGGGTATTAACAACCTAGTTCTCCCTATAGAATAGACTTTCATTACCTTTATGCGGATTTCATATCAGTACTGTTCAGTTTGTCTAGCACAGAAATGTTGCCATACACCAAGCCGCCTATGTAAATCTCGCGAAACCTGTGGAAAGTGGGAGAAGGGGAGAAAGGACTCCAGTTCCCAGAGAGGCTTTGGTCGCCATGACCGCAGAGAAAGACACGAACTAGAGCGCAGGGGATAGTGGGAATTTATGTTTTAACGACGGTGACATGTACTTCTAACCACAGCAGTCAAACAGGTGTCTTTTAGTGCTGCATTCATATTACAAATAAGCTCAATTATAGAAGTAGACACGAGTAACGTGAAATTGGAAGCTACACAGCACAGCAGGCACTGCACAGTGAGTGTGAATATTTACAGTGACGCAAGAGTTGCCATAAAATTGGCTTAAAGGGACAGACAACATAATAGGTGTCATATGTAGTTATAAGTAAATGACGTAGACAATTTATCTCTCTCTCTATCTCTCTGTTTATCTGTCCATCTCTGTGTTTGTTTCTTTTAAGTTCCTTAAAACAGACCAGAAAGTTGCACAATATCCCACCACTTGCAATATATAAATTCACACCCAACACACTGATTAAGCCTAAACTGAAAACCACAGCCATTTTTATTTTTGTGAAAGGAAACAATTACAGCAAGAGACAATTTATCTAACATGAATAAAGATACCCACAAACCAAATGATGACATGAACAAGACTTTGCCGTGAACAATAAGGATTACAGAGTTCATGTTCAGACTTCATCATGTTAATGCGTAATCAATATGTGATACATATTTTTAAACAAAAAGAGCAAATGTTCATTTGAAATGGCTCAGACACAACAAAAAGGAGACAGCTGCACTGCATTGTTAAACAGAAATGAAACACCATAGCACATTATTAGCAAACTTGTCTTGAAGAATACAACCCAATCGAGCCTATAGCTTTCAATATAATTTTCCTAATTGTTGCTTAATACGTTTGTAATCCATTCTGTGAAGGATGACAAGCGTGTGTAGACATCAGGGGTCCTTGGGTCTCCACATCGACGACCAGAGAAGGAGACAACGCCTGCTACATCTCCTTCACACACCAACGGACCACCTGAATCCCCCTTAAAGACAAGTGATGCAGTTCAGTGAACAGTAAGTGTACTTAATTTAAATTACTATGTGGAATGTTTTTCTGTGCTCAGTAATACACAATATTCAGCCACTATAGCTGCTTACCGAGCAGAAACCTTGAAACACTCTTCTCCCAACACCGCAAACCATTGAGCTGGTGATGGGAACCATGCGCCATCTCCTTCGACATGTCTGCTCTGGTAGAATGGTTACGTTGACTTCCTGAAGTGTGTTTGGTAAGGTCCTGTTATCCCCTATGTCCCCCCAGCCAGCTGTAATGCAGGGATTCGCTGTGCTCAGCCTGCCTGCTTTCAAAGAGATCAGCTGCACTGCTTCAGTCAATTGGGCTCTGCGGTCCAGCTGAGGCAAGGAGATTAATAATAGAAAAATGTTAACTGTATAAGATTTTATGTCTTATGCAATATCATTTTTGCAAACTAGAAGCAGTAATTTAATCTAATACAATAAACAGTGTTTTCTCACCTTTAGGAGCATGATATCATTTGCATGTCCATCATAGTTTGGGTGTGGAATTGATCTGACAGTAGTGAATTCCTGCTTTGTAGGCTCATTGCCTGATAGGGAATCAGCTCCAAGTACAACTGTATATGGTCTAGAAATTACAATTAAAGGGTGACTTGACATTAGATGTGCAGTTAAAGCTAATTGTCTGTCATGACAGTTTCAAAACTAATTTTCCATATTGGAAAACCAACTTGTAAAATGCCGTACATGTGCAGCACAGCACATGCTTCATTTTTTTGTTTGTACAAATGAAATTTCTTGAATTTTTGATGGCATTATAAAATAAACAATGCTGCTGCAAAGAAAATTGGAAACCAAAAACAACAAACAGGGATCAAATTATTTTATACTTTGAATAAATATTAATATGATTTTTGTTTTTATGCTATGATGCTGAAAACTATCAGGGTTGAGAGAAGTTTTGAATCAGCATTAAAATGGTTTTGCTGCCAGCAAAACAAAAAATGTTCTTACCTGGCTAGCTGACAATGTGCGGCTGTGAGCACAAAGTCCTCTCTCACCAGTGCTCCCCCACAGTTATGTTGACCCCGAACTTGCAGTGAGGCCATGTAGGGGCGCGAGTGGGGGGCAGCATCTCTGCCTCCAACAATATGAGAGCCATCAACTCCTGTAACACAAAAGTATGTAATGTATTTATATTAAGTCCAATTAATTTAAATTAGTAGTAAATGTTTTATATATTTATAAAATGACAGTGTAGCTTACCATTTAGGAAAAAGAAGAGTAGCAGTACAAAGCTGATTGCCATGGCGTCTGTTCAAATGCACACTTTGCAATCATGGTTTTATAATTTCTGGAGGAGAATTTTGCAGTCTTTATTGCATCAGTGAATTTGCTAACAGTGGTGGTTGTTTGTGAAGTTACTGAAGACGTGGTTTAGGATTTTCAAAACAGAGTTTCATAATTAAAAAGGAAAAACGTCAGGTTTCATAGTGAAGCTCAGTCATCCCAAAGTATGTAAACATTTTAGATATGTCTGATAAAAGAGGGAAGTACAGCAACCCTATACCAAAGTAAAAGTGCAAGTATTTGCCTAGAAAAACACTCCACACACATTTTTTTCTTTTTACTTAAGTAAAAGTACTAATGTAAGTGAGTTAAATTTTAATAATACAAAAGTAAAAGTACTCTGCTATGAAAACGAGCAAGAGAACAATTTAGTATCTGATGCTTTTGATAACTTAAATGTAAATGTAGTCTGGTCCAGATTAGTTTAACAACTTTGTAAACTTGAAAACCGCATGGTGGTGTAGCAGTTGCCGCTGTTACCGCACAGCAAGAAGGTCCTGGGTTCAATTCCTGAAATTCCGAAAACACCAGTTGGTAAAGGTGGAGCTGATTCTAACCATTTTATGTAGTGACAGGGCTTAATTAATTTTATTTAACAAAAATTGTTATAAGAATTTAAAACTGCAAAAGTAATTAGTAACTAAAGCTGTTAAAATGTAGTGAAGTAAAAGTGCACTATTTTCCTCTGAGTCATAAAAGTAAAGGTAACATAAAATGCTCCAGTACCCCTTACGAAAAAATAAACCCTTATACCTATTTTAAACTAAAAATGAATGAAGTTTTTTTTATGTACTTATCAGAGGTATACTACAGTTTTTAAGTGTACTTGCTTTAAACTGACATATGTGTGTTTATTTGTGTAGGATACTTTCAAAATATGTTGCTTAAATTCAAATCTTGCAAAGTGTTATGAGAATTATCTCACTTTGCTCTGTCCTGTAAATTTCATCATACATGTTTAAAATGTTGTTAAGAAAGAATGTGGTTTCATGTGATGCAGCTTGCCTCAGCCCTCATCTGTCATCCCCTAACAAGAAGTATACTTAAAGTTTATTTCTTCAAGTATACTTCAAGTATAGTAAGTATACTTGTGTCTATGTACTTCTAGCATACTTGCAAGTATACTATTTTAACACTTCTTAGGACTAAATTGGCCCACTTTTTAGTTTATAGAAATACACTTGAAGTATACTGCAGATAGACTTTATACATAATGTTAGTTTACTGGTGATGTAATGATGGTATGCTTTCTAGATGACCAAAATATACTTTATTCTACTTCTCAGTTGAGTAAAGTGCACTTCTGAACAATTATTAATAGATTTCATGCAGCATGATTTGCTACCATGTTGATGAACTGAAGCACAGCTGTGCTAATCATCACACCTATGTCGTTGTGAAAGTGACACTTGCATTTGTAAACTTGCTAAGAGGCAGCTCCTGCTGACTGCTCACCCTTCTTACTAACAGTTATAAGTTTATAACTCTGACGGTACTTAGTCTGTTTAAAGGTAAACCACCATGTCACACAACAATTTGTGACAAATTATTAATTTATGACCTTAATATTTGTTTGTTTATAAAGTTAAGCTACTGAAATGCATGCCGTCTATTTCCATGTTCTTCCATGTCAGAATAATCAAGTATACTCCAAGTATACTTAGACCTTTCTGTATATTTGTCAGTTTACAGCAAGTATACTTAAATACTACTTTGTCTAGTATACTTGCTAATTTTTAGTTTTCTCAGTTGTGCAGGACTGAAGGCATCATTTTAAAATGACTATATCAAACTGATTAATGTACTCATTTCTAATTCTAGATGCAAGTATGAACAACAATAATCACAAAACACTCAGCAAATATGATACATTTTGTTACGTTTGATGTTTCTCTGATGTTTCTCCTAGCTTCACAATAAAAGTGACATTTCTGGTTTTGAAAAAAAGTTTCTCATAAAAACTGTTATAATAATGATTACTTGATTTTTCCTACATGTGTGACCTCCTAAAAAGCAAATTTGTCTTTTACATTTGTTAAAGCAGTGCACCAGAGGAAGAATCTTATTTTGAAATGATACACTGATCTGATACTGATCTGATACTGGCCTAGATGGATGCTGATTATGTTTTTTTGTTGATTCTTGACTTGCTCAGTAGCCTGTGTTTGAGTAGGTGCACTCTAGCCAGCAGCCTTGGTTAGCTTGGAATCTATTAGCTGTTCCTCCTTTTCTTAGCCAGCTGACACTAGATGTGTTAGCCTCCCGGTGTCTAGCTTGCCTCTGAGTTGGCCTCTTTGCCGTTTCCGCTGGGATCCTGCTCTTGTACAGTGCTACATGTGGAAAACAGGTACCATATTTGGCAGTGCCTGAAGTCTCGCACACCTATAGTTGTAGTATAGTCTCTGAAATCCCACTTGTTTTGGACAACTTTCCTGTTTCTAGCATGCGAGCGAGACGGCCTCGCCTTAACCCTCAAGGCCTCCTGCCATTTCTGCAGACGGCTGTCCCTGGAAGAATGCCGGCAGCACACTGAATTCTTCACTGTGTGTGAGGAAGACATCTGGGATGGCTCGTGGATGCTACTCCCCCCGCCCTAGCCTTCTCTACACCTGCTCTGGCCCTCACCGTGTCTGCTCCTGAGATCCTGCTTTCTCTGGACCCGGACTCAGATGAGTCCGCCTCCTCTGTCGGCCCTTCCCTGGCTAGTTCGCCGCTGCATACTGCATACTGCATACCTACCCGCTGATGAGAGTTCCTATGCAGAAATGTACATTTCTGCTGTCATTCACACCTTCCAGTGATGGGTCAGCTGCCTGACATCATCTCCTCAGCTGCCTGGAGGTGTGGCCGCACCGTCCTGTCCGCTCTGACCCAGGACCCTTAGGAGAGTGCCGCCTTCGGCCGGTACAACCCGAGGCAGGCGCCTCGCTGTGTGCTGGTCTGGCCCCGCTTTTCTCCCATCGCGACTTTGCGGCTGCTGGTGTCAACCTACAGTCCCATCACCCAGGTGGAGGGCTTCACACCTGATGGCTTCCCCATCGTTCCCCCCGCTGAAACCCAGTTTGGCTTCGCTGTTCAGCAACAAGTGTGTCATCAGAGCGGGGAGGCGTCCTGCTCCACCCACCTACAACAACGTGCTGGCAGCCGGCCTCCCCGACAGGTCGCATCAGTGGGTGTATCAGGTGGCGGTGGCAGCTAACAATGTGACGGTAATAGCCGAGGGTCTTCCCGCCGCTCACGCAGAGGAGGTCAGCAAGATGGCAGGCTCTATCTTGTCCCTCTGTGTCCCCATCATGGTGGCTTCTGCCCAGATTGCTTCCTGGCAGACACTGGTACATTGCAACATCTGGTTGCACATGTCCCACATCCCAGAAGCTGTCAGGAAGGAGCTGATGGACGGTCCTATCAGTAGCGAGGGTTTGTTCGGCCTTCATTTCAAGGTCTAGTTAAGGAGCTTCAATCTGCGGAGGAAGAGGCAGAGAAGTTCCGACGCCATGTCACTGGACCCCCTCGCCCCCTTCAGGGGATGGCGAGATAGGCCTGACCCGCGACCCGGCCTGTGATGTCCTGCTTTAGCCGCATCGTCAGCCAGACTGGCCCCCTCGTGGTCCAATCCGCCCATGGAACCTACATGGAAGCAGTAGAAGTTCTGATGGGGTAGGGGGATTTGTGTAATATGTTATGTTCTCATGAAAAAATGTTTTGTCTCTGTTGGCCAGGGGCAAGCTAAAGTTACATAACCAGGGTTCTGATTTTGCCCAGGCTCCGCTGCGTGCCTCCCCCAAAGACCCACTGATAGCGAATGTGACCACACAGTAGTAGAGTCTCCTTCTCTCGCTATGACCACCGTCACGGTTTCGCATCACTCTTGCAACCCCCCCTCTATCGCGGCCCCCCCATTGGCCACTCAGGGAACTGCCACTACCCGAGTGGCGAAGGAAAGGGCCGAACGATGAATTACAGGCTTGATGACTTTCCAGATTATTTTCTAGTCTATCTGCCTGTACAGATTTGCAAGCTTGAATTATACAATCTTAATCTTTTTCAATAATTTATATCTATGGTCAATGTATTTTTCAAAAGCACAAAAAAACATAATAACTATCAAAAGGGCACTATTCTCATCTCTAATGTCCTTGTGTTGGTGTCATTGATACTGTTTCAATATTTATTCAGTCATCTTCTCTGTGAACAAACAAATATGACAAAACATGCACTGCAGGGCATTATTCCCTGACCCAAAAACACCTGATGTAATCTACTGCAATTCAACAGCTAAATAAATAAAACAATGCAAAATTCAAGTCACTTCTAGAGTAACAAAACTTTAATTCAAATAAAGTGGATAATGTGCAATATAATAAACAGCGTTTTCTTTTTCCATTATATAATATTATACCGCTCCCCCTAAAAGGTAAAGTAAATTTTATGTAATTGTATTTTCTGTATAGTGCCAGATCACACCAGAAGTCATTTAAGGTTACCTTTCCTGTAAACACGTCTATATCTTGTTCTTTTATTAAACAAACTAAATGACCTGATGTTATTTATCTATTTACACATTGGCATTTCTGCACATGGTCGCTTGTTATTGCACACAGCGATGCACATAACACACACACACACAAATAGACAAGTGCGCACATACACAAGTGAGCACACTCCCATCAGCAGACAGATTGTGCGGCGAAAGATATGACAATCTCTGTCTGCATGGCGGTGGTACTGCTGTTGTGATGTCTAATTTGCAGAACTGGCAGAGCACCATGTTGTTGGTTTTCCATTTGTACGATTTTCATAATCAATTATGTCAACAAATCGCCCTATCCTTAGACGATAGTCAGTTTATCTCTGTAACCCCCTCCTGTAGTGTTTTTTTTTCTCAGCTATAAATACTAGTATTTATATATACTCTGCCTACAATTGGTGTCTTGGCCATCCTTACCGCTACACTAGCGCTATCTCTAGTTTATTTCTACGAAACATGTCATGTTAACCTTGTGGAAATATACTGTAGCTAAGTGGTAAAGTCATGATGGTGATAGCGTGCAGTTCGCCTTACCAAAAAGTAGAATACTTGAAGTTTATACTTAAGTATACTTCAAGTATATTAAGTATACTTATGTCTCTTTTTCTCCCGATATACTTGCAAGTATATTATTTTAATACTTCTTGGAACTAAACTGGCCCATCTTTTAGTTAATAAAAGTAAACTTGAAGTATACTTCAAATAGACTTTATATATACTGTTAGTTTACTAGTGATGTACTAACAGTACACACTCTAGATGATTAAAATACCCTCTTAAAGTAAAATTTATCCTCCTTCTCTCTTCCGAATAATTGTTCCTGTGCAGCATGACTTGCTCCCATATTGATGAACTGAAGCACAACTGTATCAATAGAATGTGGAAGATAAAATTCTAAGTCTAAGGACAATGAGAGCCTACTAATCCTACTAATGGTTCTAAGTTTATAATGTATTTAGTTTAGCTATTATTTTACTGACTATACTCAGTCTCTTTAAAATATAAAACACCATGTCATACAACAATTTGTGGCAAATTACTTATTTAAAGCCTTAATAGTTGTTTGTTTATAAAGTTAAACTACTGGAATGGAGGCTGAGTAATTCTATGTACATGTCAGTATACTTAAGTCTAAGTACGTGTGTAGGGCAAGTATATAAGTATATATAATATACTTCTTTTTTAAAAGTGTCAGTAGGGTTTGATTCTCAGTACACCCAATTCACGGTCACATGTCCCTGGACAAGACACTGTACCGACGCCTCAACAGGGTAGTCTGTCCACAAAGAATTTCCCCAAGGGGATTAATAAAGTATTTATCATTATTATTATTATTATTATTATTGTTAAAACTCACCTACAGTATAGCTTTTACCTGTGACAAAGGTGCATGATTTTGGTGAAAAGATTACTTATTATTTTTTTGTATTTTGATCTGCAGTAAGTGAACTGTTCCTTTAAGCTATGTGCTATGTACATCAAATGTACGTTCCACCGCCTTCACTTGGTGGTAAATCCTCACTCTCCAATCAGTCTACTAAACTTTTTAATGTGTCTTCTGATGAGGTTGTTACATAAGGAACATAAGCATGGTGTGTAAAATAGTTTATTATTGTTTTTCAGTCACGCTGGGAGAGTGATCCGAAACACAGCATTACCTGCATATTGCAGTGAATGTACACTAAATCAAAATATAGTGCAAGAATATTATGCTCATTGCCTTGTGTTTTTGATGATTTGGTTGATCCATTGAATGTATTTTGATATGCCAGTGTAGATGTTGGGAGCATCTGGGTAGTTGCAGCTAAAGTTCTTGTTGAAAGACGCAACACCAACAGCTATCCCGTTGCATACCAGAGGACCACCAGAATCACCCTGTGAGACAGAAATATAATTTTGTTTATTTATTATTAAATTTAAAAGTCTTGCATTAGTTACAAGAAAAAAGTTTACTTTCTATGTATGTACAGAAAACATACCTGACAGAATCCTTTATTTGTTCCATATCCACCTGCACAGATGACATTGGCAGGTAGATGGGGCCGGTTCTTCTTACACTCTTGCAGGTTAATGACAGACACATTCACCATTCTCAGCTCATTCACAGATTCCCTATTATTTTCAGTCTTACCCCATCCGGCTACACGGCACTGTTGATTTTCATTTATTTTTATGTCAGATGCTGGAAGTCGAATTGTTTGCACTCTGTTGCTTAGTTTAACTTTTCTGAACTGGAGACACACAAAATAAAATAAAAATGAAAAATATCTATAATTTTGTAGCATGCTTCTTTTGATTCATTAGACTTCAAGTTAACAACAACAGCTGGAATGGAGATGTTCAAATATTCTGCTTTTAAAACTTGTATGCATGTATTTCAGGATTTTGTATATTTAATGTTTTTAATTTAGCCTAGCTGGAAATAACACTTTATTTTGATTATTTACATTTTTTGAGATTTTACAGTAATTAATACAAGTAATTAGACCACTAAAATGACGTAACATCAGAATATGTACTTACTTTGAGGAGCATGATGTCATCACCTTCTCCAACATTCACATAAGTTCTGGGTTTGTATACCTTTTCAATATATTCAAGGTTTTTATATTCGTTGAGATTGTGGTTGCCGAAAACAACAAGTTTAGGTTTCCTAAAAGGATAGAACATTTCTAAGTACTTTTTCTAAAATTGTGACAAAAACTAAAAAGATTCCTTCTTGTTTATTTTATATTTATCCTAGAAAGTTTTTAGAAAGTGTTTTATATAACCAAACAGTTTAAAATGCACATTTACTATGTTAATCAAAAGGTAACTCACTCTTTGTCACAGTGAGCCGCAGTGACCACAAACTCTTCATTGACAAGAAATCCTCCACACACATGACCTCTATTGTTCTGCACTGAGACCATGTACTGCATTGAGTTCTCTGGGACTTTTTCTCCATGAATGATTTCACTCCCATGTCCTGCAAAGATAAGTGAAACTCTGTATTATAGTAGTGTCCCAATAAACTGATGGAAAAATAAATATCTAATTATTGCATCTTACCATTTTGCCCGAGACATGTCAGAAAAATAAGAAGCAAAATTTTTTGCAGATCCTGCATGATGGAAAAGGACAATAAACTTGTCTTCTTGGGACTGTTAGGTGGAGCCTTTTATAGTGCAGTGTATTTTGTTGATAAGTGCAGTTATCACTTATTTGGTCATAATTTTCAACCACAAACTTTATGCAATGTACAGCTATATTTGAGTCATCATTTTGTTTGTAGTATCTAATGTCTTAACATCCTGGAGCAGTAATCAGTGTGAGATGAACATATCACACCACTAAATATTTCCTTCCTGCGACTGCGTGGCCAGGTTTTTAGAACTTTTTAGAAGAAATGTAATATGTGAATGTTTTAATTACACCTTTTTTTCAGCTGCCCCTGAGACAGTGGTTATTGTAAGCCTCATGTCCCATTTGTTGTCTAAGAAATAAAAATCTGATAATTTGAATCTGGACTGCCAACCAGGCGGAGCATATACAACCCTGAGCCCCAAACCACTAAACCACAAATACAAACGAAAATGATACTTTCCAACATACAGAGAGTGGATTAAACAAACTCTTAAAGAGCCCATGGCTCATGCTGTTATGACACAATTTATGAACAACACTAGACTATAGGGTCTTAATTTATCTCTGTTGTCTTGATGCTCTTGGATCAATATAATGTATTAAAAGGTAATGTTCTAGTTATAGACTACTACAAATCTGGGACTTAAATGGGTTTTTGACATCATACAGCATGCATCACGATTGCAAGAACTTGAACAAATCTTCCTAGTGGTGTCAAATCTCAAATCTAATTATTTCCATCTATATTATTTTGAAGGGTATGACCACATAGACAAACAAATGGTTACATTTGTGATAAATTGCTTGATTAGCATGTCCTTGCTTGTGTTTTTTCTCGCTCTGCAGCCTGGCATGTATACTCTATAATATGTGAGAGAACTTAATGAGTTCAATACAACCTGGCATATCAATATGTACTCATATATGCTCTTTCATTTAAAATTAAAATCTTTTATAAGAATGGCAAAATTACTTCAGTCCACAGTCATCAACTGTCTTCCACTTCCCTTCTATGTGAGACTTTTGTGTGTGCACACGGCTGTGCAGATTCCCTTTTATGGCATACATGTGA